>JAOWBR010157615.1:0-12668 GCA_028571145.1 Dionaea muscipula
TGATTGTATCAGTGATTTGTTGAACTTCTTATATTATGTCATTTGTGATTTTAATTATCTTATTAATGACTCATGCTTAATTTTTTTATGTCTCTCGCACATTGCATTTTTTTTTTGCGCCTCGCTTCGATCAGGCGCGCGCCTTTGCCTCGCGCCTCGAAGTCCCTTGCGTCTCGGTGCGCCTTGCACCTTTTAAAACACTGATTACACTGGAATGACATCGATGAATCTATGTAGGAACCCTATTTAGCAGGAAAAGACCGTAGTTTGTTTTGATTGGTTAACAAATTCAGATGGTGTATCTGATGAAAATATGTATTGAGATTCTGCATCTCTACATTAGTTTGATTTTCATCGACTCTTTATTGAGTGCTTGAAGATAGTATATTTCTGTAGGACTTGGAAAAAAGAACTCTATAAGGTTCCATTCTTTGGTTACGTATGGAAGTAGAGAGATAAAAATGACCACATTTTGGGTATTCACTTAACTTTGTTACGTCTAGGTGTTTTTCTTCTAGTATTGAAGGCCCTATTTTTTTTGGTGCGTGTATGATACCTGCGTTTGATGTAAGGAAAATTACCAACTTGACCCTTAGTCCAAGTATTGTGTTTGGTTATTTCTAAGGTCTCCGTTTGTCCAAGTATTGTGTTTGGTTATTTCTAAAGTCTCCGTTTGGAGAAGGATGGATTGTTATTGTGGATGATTTGGAAGATATTGGAGTTCCACTAGAAGATGTAGAAGCTGCAGTAGTTGCAGAATCTTCTACCGGTACATGGAGAACTGTTTGGACAGATGGACTTAACACGTTGCAAATGGCGATGCTACCACATTAAGCTTGTTGCTAGAGAAAAAAAAAATCAATATATTGCTTATGTAGCTTATCCCTTGGACCATTTGAAGAAGGTTCTATTACTAACATGTTTACTTCCATCGTGGGTAATGTATTTGGGTTCAAATCTCTACGTGCTCTACGCTTGGAGGATTTGCAAATCCCACCTGTTTATTGAAAAACTTTCCAAGGCCCACCTCACAGTATCCAAGTTGAGAGAGATACATTGAACAAATATGGAACATTTTGAAACTCTATACCGTGCTTCTGGTTAATTTGGATGGACTTTCAAAAAGAAAAAAATTGCTTTTTTTCCCTCTATGATCATCAGCCAACATTTGTCAAGCTGGAAAATGGACTTTCAGTTTAGTTGTGAATTATCTCCTTTTAGCATATCAAGCAAGTTGTCACACTTGATGGAAAATCTGGACCATTCGATTTGAAATGTCAGGATACTTGCAATTTCAGATACTATGGGATACTACACATTGGAACAATACAGATATACACTGACAGGATGTATTAAAATTCATCTGTAAACTTTATCAGCACAACTGATTGAGACAATTAAGCAAGAAAATCACAAAGAATAGCTAGGTCTTTCAGGATTAATTTCCTGCTTTGACACCTAAATGACATCTCCATTGTGTCAGCTCGTGCTTAGTGATCACTGTTTTTAATTTTCTGCTCCTTTGCTTTGTTCCATGTTCCGCAAAAATCCATATTCTCAGTATCCCTGGTCCCACCAGCATATGAAGCTAAAAAAGGCGAAAATGGAAGCAACAATTTGGTTAGGTTCAAACCATCAGTGTAGAGTGAATTAAGTTGTTTCTTCCAACTTTTATTGGCAGTAAAGCTTAAAATTTGATTGTAATCGAGAAAGAGTTTCATCATTCATATTTTGATTGATTTTTTGGGTGCTATGGTTCACAGTTCAAACTCCAAATTGTTAATAAGCAGTTCCTGTAGGCTTTTTTCCCTATCATGCTTTATACTGACTTTCTGGTTTTCTCATTTTCTGCCTTCCTTGATGTGTCATGCATCAGGAAATTTATCCAGTTGCTGTCTTATGTGGCCATGCTGCATCAATCGCTGATCTTGATATATGTTATCCTCTTTTAGCTTCATCAGATGGAATGATGGATCACACAACTGATGTAGTTACTAACTGCACTGGTAGTGAATATGTTGCATTAATTAGTGCTTGTGTCGATGGTGTACTGTGCGTATGGAGTAGAGGCAGTGGACATTGCAGGCGGAGAAGGAAACTGCCACCTTGGGTAGGAAGTCCATCTGTAGTTCACCAATTGCCTACAAATCCAAGATATGTTTGCATTGCCAGTTCTTTTGGTGATGCCTCTCATACAGTTGACAAAGATTTCGTTGATCCTGTGGGAGGACCTGGGGTTGCGGCTGATCAGGAGCTCAGCAGGAAACATGCCAAGGGTGCTATTATTATTGTTGATTCGTATACGTTAACTATCATCCAAACTGTTCTCCATGGGAATTTGTCTATAGGGCCTTTTAAATTCATGGCCATACCTGAACCCTTTCAGGATTTGAAGAAACTTCTGCTTGTTGATTCAATTGGTCAGCTGCAGTTGATTCCCCTGCTAAGGGACTCTGATGTAGTTGTGGAGCCTCTGACTTCTAATTGTTCTTCGAATCCCAAGATCAACAACATTGAAAATATCTCTGAGGGAGAGCTGGTTCTATCCATTGCCTTAAGTAGATCTATTTTAGGTGTGTTATATAGAACTAACTGTGTTTTCATGCTAGTGCTCAGTGGTACTGTACTTGGAGGGATATCTTTCAATAATTCTGCCCTTCCTTCAGGATCTGATTCTGCTGAATCTCATCCTGTTGGGTGCATTTTCCTCCATGGTAGGGATGCTGATACATTGGGTGCTGGAGAGGCACATGGCTGTATTACTGCGGAGTTTGCGGTGTGGAATAATAGAGGCTCTGCTATTGTATATAGACTGTCATATTTTGATAATGTTTTCAAGTCTCTGGTTCTTTATGAGATTCCTTCTGTTTGTTGTTCAAGTGACATTGGAATCTCAATTACTTGTATTCAATTAAATGATTGCATTATCCGTCTTGAATCTATTTGTTTTAATGAGGAAGAGCCTTTATTCTGGAAGCCTCATATTACAGTCTGGTCATTACCTAAGCAAAACAATGAGCATGAGAATGTCATGAAAAGATGCAAATTAATAGGAGAAGGAGACTTTCTTGTTGACTGGATTGACATAAATCATAAACCAAATGGGAGAGCCATGGAGGATTCATTTGTTGGAAGTGCTGTTGGTTTAAAGACTGCTCTGGTAGCCCATGGGAAGAGTATACTCTCTAAGGGAAGTGTGGATAGTTTACCTAAAAATGATCTTAGGTATGTTTTCCAACGAACGGAATGTGTCGTTTCCTGCTCGATGGTTTTGTTGCGAAGTTCTCACATGCCTCATGCAATTGTCTATGGTTATCAGAATGGTGAAATAGAGTTGGTCAAATTTCAGATGCATTTAGGTGATGCAGATTTTGTTGATCAAGATGTATGCCATGATTTGAAACATTATGAAGCCAAACAACATTTTTCAGGTCACACAGGTGCTATATTATGTTTGGCAGCACATCAGATGGTAGGTACTTCTGCAGGCCAGTCTTTGAATCACGTTCTACTGTCAGGAAGCATGGACTGTACAGTTCGTATATGGGATCTTCAATGTGGCATTCTCACTATGGTGATGCACCATCATGTGGCCCCTGTACGCCAACTAATCCTTCCTCCTATTCAAACTGACCGTCCATGGAATGATTGTTTTCTCTCTGTTGGGGAGGACTTCTGTGTTGCACTTGTTTCTCTAGATACCATGCGGGTGGAGAGAATGTTTGGCGGACATCCCAACTATCCTGCAAAAGTTGTTTGGGATGGTGAGAGAGGTTATTTAGCATGTCTCTCTCAGAATCATTCAGTAGCATCTAGTAAGAAGGATGTTTTATATATTTGGGATATAAAGGCAGGTTCCCTGGACCGTATTCTTCATGGTTCTGCTGCATGCTCAATGTATGATTATTTTTATAGAGGTAAAAGAATGAATGGTATCCATAGGAGCACACTGAGTTCTACATCTGCCTCTTCGTTAGTTCTTTCATTGACAGATGATGGAGGGTTTCTACACTTTCAGCAGAGAATCAATGAAAACCAGCCATCTTCTTATTTAGCAGATCCTATCTTGTCACAACGAGGTGTTTTTCAAGGTAGTCTTTCAGATGCAGGATCAGCACTATTTCATGACATGCTTCCAGTAAAATGCTGTTGCCCATTATCTGGTATTGCTGTTTTAAGCTTTGACCTGGCATCCTTGATGTCCTTCATCGTTGCGGAGATTGATGATGGTAAGCAACAGAAAACCTTCCATGATGAACTTGGAACACAGACCCAAAGGAGGATTGCGAAGGATGGATCTAATGTGGGAAGAAACTCTCCTTATTTGACTAGAAGACCTCGTCTGCATAAGGATTTTGCAATGAGCTTGCTGCAATTCAGTCTTTCCTTTTTGCACTCATGGGACATGGACTTTGAACTTGACAAATGCCTAGAAAGTGAGATGAAGCTTAACAAACCTGAAAAATTTATTGTAGCTCCTGGTCTGGAAGGAGACAGAGGTTCTGTAACACTGGCATTTCCTGGTTTTAGATCTGCTCTTGAGGTACTTAATTTTGTGTAATGTGATGTCAGATGCTTTGTTCTGGCTCACAGTAATATATCCTGAGAATTGGAAATTAACATTTCAGCTTTGGAAATCATCGTCTGAATTCTGTGCAATGAGATCGTTGACATTGGTGTCCCTTGCTCAGCGCAGCGTTAGCTTGTCTCCTTCGTGTTCAACATCCAGCAGGTACAGCAGTAGCTGCCTCTGAAAATATTTAGGAATTTCTTAGTCTTGCTTCCTTTTCCTTTAGTGTGTTTTGTCCACAAATTCTCGTGCAGTTACTGGATTATATAGAACTGAAAATATATTAGCTATATATTTTATTGTACTGCCATGTAAGTGAATTGAAAATGTCACGAGCTCATATTCTTTCTCTCGAACATAATGTTTCATTTTTATCATTTGCTACTGAGTGAGGGGTTATTTTTTTGAGTGAAGGAGTCTTAGTTATCTAACTGAAAGAAAGTGCCAAAATTCTGTTGGACCATAAAGTTAAATTTTGCTGGACCTGAGGAAATGATGATGAATTCAGATACTGAGAACTCTGAGGACATCTAATCTCTACCTTTTCGCTAACGTCCATACCTGAACATAGAATTATTCCCCCAAGAATCTTCTCTTTCGTATCTGCATCACCACTTTGGACTGGGATTTTGATTCTAGAATATTCTTTTTGTGATACTTTGTTGCTATTCCCCTTTGAACAAAAATGAACAAAAAGTGAGGTAGACTACTTTTTTTTTGCCTTTTGTCAGATAAGCCCATCCACAAGCAGAGCGAAATTCTGGGCCTTTAATGGTAGAACTTTAACATTTTTTTGTTCTGGGCTGTGCACTTCTAGCAAGGAAGGTGGTTTGTGTTATGGATGGGGTTGAAGGATGTGAACTGAGGCAAGCTATGCCACTTAAGAAAGAATGGGTTAAAGGAATGGTAGTCTCAACATATTCCACAAATTTGTAGGGTGATCCCTGCCTGTGTTGTGATTCGAGGGGGTTACAGGGACACATTACATTTTAACTACAGCATCTAGTAATTCGAATATGTCCCTTGAGTCGTAAGCTATTTTACTTTTTTCTAATAACTGTATTTTTGTTGCAGTGCTTTATCAGCATTCTATACCCGTAACTTTGCAGAGAAATATCCACATTTAAAGCCACCATCACTTCAGGTCAGAAAGCCTGTCTTTTTTTTTGTCAGAATGACCTATGATATTTGTTTCAATTGGTTAAGCCCTTTAGATAGTTCCTCTTGCTTCTGTTCTTCTCATCATGGTCTTTTCTCTTCCTGCTTTCTTTCTTTCTTTTTCCCTTTTTTCCCTTCTTTTTTTTGGGGAGGGGGGTTGGTGCCCTTGTGAGTGGGTGAGCTACAGATAATTGGGGTTGGTTTTTTAGTATTATTAGACTAGACCGACAGAAAGTATCAATTATCATGTAATGCTGTTTTAATGATCATGCATAGAATTTTGTAAATTTTGTGTCCGTGACGTATGTCTGCACCTAGAGATGAATGTGTTCATGCATGTAAGATGTATTGGCCATTGCTTGACTGTTGCTTATATGGTGCTTCAGCTTTTGGTTAGTTTCTGGCAAGATGAAGAAGATCATGTCCGTATGGCTGCACGGTCTTTATTCTATTGTGCTGCTTCTCGGGCGATTCCATCACCGCTGTTCTGTCCAAAAGTACTTGGCCCAATGAATGGCATGAGCTCTTCAGATGAAGTGAGAGAAAATGTAGAACAATATGAAGGAAAAAATGCTCTTTATGTGGATGGTGAAATGCTGCCTGAAACTCGGGCATCTTCTGAAGACAAAGATAATAAGATACTCGAATGGATGGGATCATATGAACTTCAGGATTGGATTTCCTGCGTCGGGGGAACAAGCCAAGATGCAATGGCATCTCACATAATTGTTGCTGCGGCACTTGCCATCTGGTATCCGAGTCTTGTGAAAAGCAATGTAGCCATGTTGGCTGTCAATCCATTAATCAAGTTGGTTATGTCGATGAATGAAAAATATAGCTCCACTGCCGCAGAGCTCCTGGCAGAAGGCATGGAAAGTACATGGAAACCCTGTATTGGCTCTGAGATACATCGTCTGATTAGTGATATTTTCTTTCAAATAGAGTGTGTGAGTGGTGCATCTGCCAACACTCCTGCCACAAGTCAACCTGTACCTCCTAAAATTCGGGACATTTTGGTTGGTGTTCTCCTTCCAAGCTTAGCATTGGCCGATATACCCGGGTTTTTGACTATCATAGAAGGCCTAATTTGGTCTACATCATCCGATTCACCAGCTCATTTGGTGTCCTTGAAAACACTCATTAGAGTCGTTCGCGGTTCCCCTCGAAGCTTGGCAGAATACTTGAATAAGGTTTGTGACAATTATTGCTGTAATGATAATCTTGGGTTTATTTTTCGGGAAAGAACATATATCCAAAGAACCTTTTCTTATTTTTCATCTTTACTTTTGCGTTCGATGGGGATCATGTGATCTGCTTTTTGGGTAGAATGTTATTCAGAGTAGTATTAAACCTTGTTGCAAATTATTGACAACATCTACACAGGCAGTCAAAATCAAAAACTAAATCCTAGTTATGCAGCTGCTTTGAACCTATTTCATTTGAATGTTGGCAAACCACTCTTTGGTAAGAATTATTATATCCTTGATTTCCATCTCCACGGGGTAAGTCATGACAGAAGCAGGAAACATAGCCAGGGTATAATGATTGCAACCTTAACTTCTTTGGTAGCTCTGACACTTGCAGATGTGCAGGCTGTCAACTTCATTTTACAGACAGTTGATCCTAGCAACTTAGTGATGCGTAGGACTTGTCTTCAAAGTTCGATGAGGGCATTGAAAGAAGTTGTGCGTGTATACCCTATGGTTGCTTTGAATGAGATGTCTACTAGATTGGCTGTTGGAGATGCAATTTCTGAGATCAATTGTGCTAGTATTCATGTATACGACATGCAAAGGTATGAGCATGAACTCGAATGGTATGTGTTATAGTGTCCCAAGGAATCTTCCATGAGTGCTACTGATATTTTAAGTTAGAAAACCCCAAGATATCCATGTGCAACAGAGTAGTAGTTAATTGATGTACAATTTATTTGACTACCTCTTTTCCCATTATTGGTTGATTTGTCATGGATGCATGGCACTTCTCTAGAGGATAAGCTCTGTCGCAGCAGTGTGGCTGCTTGATTGTAACTCGGAGGTTGCATTGTAACAGTTTCTAGGTCATGTAGTGGCTGAACTGCCTAACTTTCTCCATCCCCTCCAAATTGCAAGCCGTGTTGATTTTTTTTGATAACCCAGAGGCGTCACTCTGTTGAGCCAAACCACACACTTTATTGTGAATAGGTGGTTTCTTCCTCTTCACGTCCATGATTTTGACATGGAGATGACAACAGTGAAGGAATGTCTGTTTTTCATTCATGCACTATAACCAGTAGCTTGAGTGTTTCGCATGCTTGATCTGTACACCATAGTTATATTAATATTGCTATATAAGGAGAAAGTGGAGTTTTTTCTTCTTCTTCCAGAGTTGTCTGCAGCACCTGGATTGACTGTTTCTTTTTTTCTTTTTTTTTTCAACGTAGTGTAACGAAAATGAAAATTCTGGATGCCAGTGGACCTCCAGGATTGCCTAGTTTGCTTACTGGCACATCAGAAACAGTCACAACCGCAATATCAGTGTTGAGCTTTTCACCAGATGGAGAGGTATAATAATCTGGTTCTCCAGCTTATTAGTAGCAATTCTTTTTTGTGTTCTGATATCTTTTAAAGTTTGTAGTTATATGGCATAAACCTCTTTTTTGCTTTTGTTTGTTTTCCATGTTCTTTTTTTCTTTTTGTTTTCACGAGGTGCCCACACTTCTTCAAAACTGTTGCAATTCAAGACGTTGAAATTCATTCAAGAATGGAGCTGCAATTTGACAGGAGTGAGAAGATGTTTAAAGTTTTCTTACAAGAAAAAAAATGTTGCATTTGAGTTACTTAATTGAAAGAGAAGCACATTATTGTGTTTTGACTACTCACTCACCCACAGGTTGAACACTCCTTGTGATGCTTGCAAAAAATCGACCCGTCAGACAGAACATATGTAGCCCATATTAAGATATGTTGGTCCTTGGGAACTCAAGGAATGATGTTCCATGTTGCAGACTAATATTTTATCATACAATATTTCAAGACGTTTGCTTGTAATAACAAACTTACACAGAGATATTGAAATAACCCTTCCAGTTGTGGTGGCTTCAAATAGACACCTCTGGTAATATATGAAGCCTATAGAACAGATGGAAACATTATGAAAAAAAAACAAATATATTCATAAAGAATGTCTGAGCTAGTAAGGGTATAAACGAGCTGAATTGAGTCGTGTATCTTCATACTCGAGCTCGGCTCGATTAATATATTACAGACTCGAGCTCGACGAGTCTACAAAAACAGGGCTCGAGCTCGAGCTCAATTCATTTTAAAAAAGCTCAAACTCGACTCAATAGGTTTGACAAGTGCTTTATCGAGCTCGAGCTCAACTTGACTAGTGCTTTATCGAGCTATTAATTAGGGAGGTTGTTTCGATTTCCAATATTTTGAAGAGGAGAAATATTAATTAGGGCGTTAGATTTGAATTAGATCTAAATTAATTTTAGGTATAAATTATTAGAGATTTAGACATTTAGATAAAATATTAAGTTACGGGAGCGCTAAATATACACCCAATTATACATCTCATATAGAGGCTCATCCATAATCGTAGATCGAAGAGAAGTAAACATACTAGATTTAATCTTAGATACTCTCGGGTTTATTGTTTCTTTTCTTTTCTTTTCTTCTCTTTTTTTTTAGATTTTCTAAGATTTTCTTTTTTTATCAATCAAATCTAATACGTCCGTTTGAAATAATCAACGGTTGTGAGTGAGCCTTTATATGGGATGTATAATTAGATGTACATATAGCGGCCCCGATTAAGTTATTGTTAATTTATTATAATATTTTAGATCATGATGATGATGATGATGATGATTATAAAAATTTATAAAGAAAAAAAAATTAAAAGCTCGATAGGCTTGCGGGCTTTTTTTTTTCAAGCTTAAGTTCGGCTCGTAGACTACTCGAACTGAGTTTTTCAAACAAATGAAGAGAAGTAAATCAACAATACCTGCTGAAGAAAAGCAGAATGTTGTGTTCCTATAACACAACAATCTATAGGAACCTGCACCATAGCCATAAGTTTCGCCAAATTAAACATGAATACATATAGGCCTCATTTGATTGCAAGATTAAATTTGATTGGATAAACAATACCCCGGATAAAAAGAGATTGTTAAGAAAAATGATTAAATGTTTCATTATTAATCCAATCAAACATTTAATCAAAGTGACAACCTACATACACATGCTCTTCTACGGTCAATTAAAACATATCCAACAACTAAATCAAAGTACAACATTCTGCATACACAATTCATATCCAACAATTCAAACATTTGCTGAAGGAGAGAGAACACGTAATATATCTCCATAGGCTAAATGTTCATTTGTTTTTATCTCCATTTCCAAATTCCCCATAAGTCCCTTTATTATTTTCTCAAATTAGATTTGTAGGAAATTTTATTTGATTAAAGATAATTTATATGATATTTAATTAATTATAAATAATTTATAAAATATTATGATTTAAAAGAGATAACTTACTCTGTATAAAATAATCTGTGTTAAAAATATTACTATAAAATATAATCAGATACAACTATATTTTTTTCAAAAACAAAAAATATTAGTTATTCATACAATAACTTAAAATTGGAGAAGGGTGAGACCGTGAAAGAATGGGCAAAATGAGTCTTTTTGTGAGATAGGATATCTAATACCTAAGGGGAGGTGAGATTATTTTTCCAATATTTTTGTAGGATAAGGGGGATTGAGGAATAAATAATCCAATGTTATAAAAAGCAATCAAACACACACTTAAATTATACGGGGTGGATTAATAGTCATAGAGCATAAGGACATTGTTCAAGCCGATGAATGAAAGGATACGAGTCAAGTGAATAAACACATGGTATGGTATAAGAATTGAAGGAAGTCGCAGTTGTGTACCATGGAACGTTGAGCTGAGAATATTGCATTCATGACAGAAACATACCTGAAGAAAAAGGTTCAAAGAAAGAATTTAATGTTATGAGTTGCAAGGAAGAGAAGATTTAGGTGGGTCGGAAAGTGGAAAAGCAAAGCAAAAGTAACACACTGCTCAGGACCATCCGGTGATCCATGCAAGCATAGTATCTGCAATTACAACACATACAACAACTTTAATTCCAATTAAAAAGATGTAAAAACTAGTATTCAGGAAATCCTACTCAAATTAGCATAGGTAAATGTTCAAGCAGCATCAACATCACCCAGACAAAAGAAAGGTAGGAAGAAATAGTCAAACCACATTCACACATGGAAAGAGGAAAAACCATATTTTGATCCAAGTCAATAACAAATTGCTTAAGAGCAAGTACAAATTTTGCACCATCTATTATAGTTGATAACTTCAATGAGTACCAAACTGTCCCATGTAAATAGCATATGCAACAATAAAACCACTGGGAAAAGGGGATGCGGGCAAGGTTGACAAGAATAAGGGAAATACTTACCCGAGGCTGTGGATGAAGAGGGCCAGATCTGAAAACACGTTGTATGTCTATGTTCTCAAGTCATTTCAAACAAAATTTAGAGTAACCAACACAAATGAAATGCCTTTAGGAAACATCCAGGACTCAGTGTTTATTTAGCGACATTTGAAACAGCAAAAAGGAAAACCCTAACCCTTGCAGTCTAAGCATTCAGAATACCCCAAGCATCACCAGAATTAGGAGTAATACTACCATGAGAATCATCATCTTTGCTAATCCAAGAGGTTTATAAAACAATGTCCAATGGTAAGTTGCAAGTTGAATTTCTGATCATCACACTACTTTTTTGGGGAATATCCGAAAAACCGGGATCCATCTGATGCACACCCAAAGAGTTCATTCCTCAATCAAACAGAAGAAAACATGGAATGAGATCAAATATAGCCTGGGAGAAACTATCCTCATTAAACAAAATTTCATTCCAGTTAACTGGCTAAATGGCAAATACTCAAACATCAATAACTTAGCAAAGGAAGCAATCAAGCGGTCATTGACAGAAAAGTATACAACAAAGCGCCATTGACAAAGAACCGGAGAGAAGCGATGACCCGACATCATCAACAGAGTCTTCACTACTCAATTTCTCATCTTTCTCCAAAAACCCTTCTAAATTATGTAATAACTCGGAGCAGAAGGCAGGCATCCGCCCATTCCTGGAGCTCTGAGTCATCGAAGACAGTGACGACAACGAGGAATTATACACATAGCCGCACAAATTGTACCCAGTAGCAATAACAACTAATTGATTGAGCTGGTTGAGGAGCAAAATTGAATTAAGAAATGAAAGAACTTGCGAGTAATATCCAGAAAGAGATTTGATGAAAAAAAAAATCATAAACTGAGAATCTGGGGATCAAAAAGAAGGAATTTTCGGGCAGAGATTAGAAAGGGAAGAGCTTTTACGTGAGAGAGGAAAATGGGGATGAAGAGGGAAGAAGAGTTCGATGAGCCCCATAAATAAGGTTTGGCGTCGAGTAGCAGAACCAGGAGACTGGCATCGTCTGCAAAAATGTGTATATATTCGAATGAAAAGACTTCATCGTTGGCAAGGAAATGGGGGGAGAGACAGAGAGTACCAGTGTAGAGCTTTGAAGGAGCAGGAGCCATGGCTGCTGCTAGGCTGTATTTCTTTGCCTTTTTCTCTACGAGGGCGTATGTTTTATTTACCGGATTACTTTACGCGCACCCCACATGACGGAGGCGATCGACGGCCCACTTGTTAGGTTGGAGTGGCTCGAACCTTATTTCCAACCTCAAGGTGAAACTAGATACAAGGTGTAAAGATTTTGTCATTATTGACCAGATACAAGCTGTATATATACAATTTTTTTTAAAACTCATTAACTTAAATTAGCAGCATCAAATTATAAAATTATAAAATTGAGCATGTGGAACATAGAGAATAAAGAGAAGAAAGTATGTCAACAC
>JAOWBR010157626.1:0-12667 GCA_028571145.1 Dionaea muscipula
GTTGTCCAGACCTATCTGCTGACTGTGAACATAAACTTATATTCTATTCCTTCCAATGACAAGGTCTTCTGTATGTAAGCTATACTCTACATACCATGTCATCTAAAATAGAATAAATGGACAAATGTATAATTAAATACATTTCGAATTGCCATTAAATGATTTTCAAAAAATATTCTCATTTATTCATAATAAATAATATTTTATTACTTGTATTTAGTATAAAATCCTAACAGAGCTGTGACAAAGCGAATCAGAAGCTCGGATAAACGATCTAATCGTTCACTGAGTGACCTCATGATCATCTGTTCTGAAGGTTGCAGATCGCTAGCGACTTCTTTGTTGTCCAAGTGTAGGCTAACACCCATTGTCCCTAGAGGGTGGAGTGCCGCAGGTCACGGGCTGATCCCTGTGTTTGCGGGCGGCGAACTGCTACCTATCTCATCATACGGGCTGAACCCTGCATTCCTTAATACGGCGACCTGACTGGTCACTCCATTCCGTGGACCGAGTTCAACATCAAGAAGTCTTGGATTAATCAGTTGATTGACAAGCTAAAAATTTTTCTATCGCCCAACTGAGAACAACCTCCTTGCTACTGAAAGGAGTTGGAAAACTTGCTATCGCCCGGAGGCTCTTTGATTGAAGAAGCTAGAAATCTTTCTATCGCCCATTGTCGTGGCTTTTAGTTCTAGCTTCCCACAGACGGCGCCAAATGATGACGGTTAAAAAATCCCGTTATCGTCTTGTGCGTTAAGCTTACGTCACAAGCTATCAAGTCGGTCAAATCTGTCATCCCCTGCCGCTTAGGTCATAGGTCGCCAATTGTGGATCTGGAAACCTGCACAATGGTAGCTCGTCAGACAGGGTCCGAGGGGGTTTCTCGGGGTTCCTCTCTGATGCTTAAGTCAGTGCGAGCTCGGTAAGGTTGGAGACCTCAAATAGAAACCAAGAAAGCTGTGAGACCCGAAAGTATTGAATGAATCATACCTTAGAGGGCAGGGGTATTTATAGGAAAACATTGTCCATAAAGTACCCATATTACCCTTCTTCGCGTCCGTGAGGTGTCATGCAGCCGGGGGAACCACGTGTCGTCCGATTAGTGGAGAGGTGTATCGCGCATCTAGTGGAGCCATGTTTCTCTCATCCAATGAAGCCAAGTGTCGGGCAGCGGGACCCACTTGTGAGCTGCGGACCCTGGTCATGTGGGGCCCACGTATGGGGCCCATCTCTGGCCTGTGGGACCCACGTGTGGGACCCACCTTGGTCGCCTGCGGTCTGCGGGCTGCGACCTGCGGGGCCCACGTATGGGGCCCACCTGTGGCCTCTTCTGCCCTGTAGGGACTCTGGACCTGCTGCCTCTCCTAGGCCTTCTGGTCCACTTGGTATATGATGAACCTATCGTACCTGAAAATGTCGTGTTATAAAAATAGGGTATTTTTACCCTGTTATCACTAAGTCTGAATGTAAAGGGTGTGGAAAGATTCACTTGAGGGGATACCACTATGATGGTACTCCTTTAAAATGCCACAATTGTGGTAAGCTTGGTCATAGAGCGTCCAACTGTCGCTCCAAGGGAAACCACGGGGCAGGCTTTGGTCAGAAAAGTTTTCAGTGATGATATCAGGAACCATCGCAGGGCCAAGGATAGTCTGCAGTTTCGGGTTTTTTCTGTTCAGAAACCACCACTACCACAGATTCAACAACAACAACAGATTAGGAAAGGGAAAGGAAAGGGAGTAGGTTCTGGGGAGTAGATGGCCCAGTGAGGGTTTTCTCTTTGACTCAGCAAGAGGCAGAGGCATCGCCCTCCGTCGTGCGAGGTACACTCGTTATCTCATCTATACCCGCACGAGTTTTGTTTGATTTAGGATATACTCATTCATTTGCTTCCCCTAGTTTTCTTCGTTGATTGCCTATTCCATTGACTTGCATGAAAAAGAGACAAGTTGTGTCCTTGCCTATCGGTAGCTCTGTTGAATTGACACATGTTTGTCTTGCATCTGAAGTAGAGATGTTAGGCATAGTGATGCCTCTGGATTTGATTTACCTAGATGTGCATGACTTCGATGTAATCCTAGGAATGGATTGGCTAGCTAGATATAATGCTAGGTTAGATTGTTGTGGGAAAAGGATATTTTTTACCATGCCTGACGGGACTGAAATTATATTTAAGGGAGATAGGAAGAATGCTCCTATTGGACTAATTTCTGCACTTGAGACAGGGAAGTCGTTGAGGAAGGGTTGTTCTGGTTTTATTGCCTATGTGATTGATTTGGAGAAGGTCGAACAAAGGATTGAGGACATTCCTATGGTGAATGAATTTCTCGATGTATTTTCTAAGGATTTACCTGGATTACCACCTAACAGGGAAGTAGAATTTGTTATAGACTTGGCACCTGGGACGAAACCTATTTCTAAGGCACCATATAGGATGGCTCCAGTGGAGCTAAAGGAGTTACATGCACAGTTGCAAGAACTTTTAGTAAAAGGATTCATCAGACCAACTGTTTCTCTATGAGGAGCACCAGTGCTTTTTTGTGAAAAATAAGGATGGAACCATGAGACTATGCATAAACTATAGAGAAATCAATAAATTGACAATAAAGAATCGTTATCCTTTGCCCAAGATAGACGATCTATTTGATCAGTTACAAGGAGCACAAGTTTTTTCGAAGATTGATATGAGATCTGACTACCATCAGTTAAGAGTGGTTGAGAGAGATGTAGCTAAGACGGCTTTTCGGACTAGGTAAGGCCCCTATGAGTTTTTGGTTATGCCTTTTAGATTGACAAATGCACTAGCGGCATTTATGGATATGATGCAGAGGGTTTTTGGACCCTATTTGGACCGTTTTATTATTGTGCTCATTGATGATATATTTATCTACTCGATGAGTAGAGATGAGCACGAGGAGCATTTGAGATTGGCTATGGATATACTACGAGAGAAGCAACTTTACGCCAAGTTTAAGAATTGTGAGTTTTGGCTCGAGAGTGTGGATTTCCTTGGTCATATCATTGACAAGAATGAAGTTCCGGTGGATAGGACAAAGATTGCGGAAGTGGAGAAATGGCCTAGACCCACTACGGTAGCTGAAATTCGTAGCTTTTTGGGATTGGCAGGATACTGTAGACAATTTGTTGAAGGTTTTTCTGCCATAGCTTTACCTCTGACTAGTCTAACTAGGAAAGGGGTGAAGTTTTTTTAGACTGATTCCTGTAAACAAAGCTTTCTCGAGTTGAAGAAGAGGTTGACTACGACACCAGTTTTGGCTTTACCTTCCGGGGAAGGTGGATTTGTTATTTACAGTGATGCTTCACTGCAAGGCTTAAGTTGTGTTTTGATGCAACATGAGAAGTGTTAGCCCAGAATAGACCAATAATGGAGGGGTGAATTGGGATATTCAAGTCTCAATGGAAACTTAAAATTCTTCCCGAATCAATCAAACAGTCAGCACATGCGTTTTGAAACAGATATGATAAACAGAGTATGCTGTGTGGAAGTTATTTTTCAAAACAGAAAGTAAAGGATAAGGGAAGGGAATGACACCATGATTTATACTGGTTCGGCCGAAGCGTATGTCCAGTCCCTAATGCCTTAGCCTCGATGTAACACCCCAACCCGAGGTGAAACTAGCGATGACCCGTAAGGGTCATTGAAGCCTAAAGGTCCACAATCAACTTATCAAAACTCTGTGAAACTCTAGACCATGCGGTGGTCAACATCATTTTAATCATGTCACAAGATGAAACCGTAACTCCACATCAAATCTTATTTTACAATCTGAACTAAACAGCGGAATATAAAAGTAATACACTTCCTAACTAAGACTTGAGGATCCTTCATCCCGTATCCCGTATTAACCTACGAGGCATGAGGTCGTCACTTCCATCACATCCTCTACATCTGATCGTGACCACCTGAAAAGGAGAAAAACAGTAATTATCAGCCTAATAACTAGATTGCATGAGGATATTCAGGGTAGAAGTAAAGGCATACTTACTGAACATTGAATTAACAAGCTTCTAAGAACAAGAAACTGGATAGTGGATTCAAAGACAATATCTCAAAAGGGACACACAACTAACGAAAAACTAAAAACTATCCACTATCACATCGTGAAACTCATGTCGGAAGGAATAACCAGGGCACGACACATAGAACCGGAAACTACCAAAATAACCTTTAAAAGCCCAAACTCATAAGAACATACCTTTAAAACTGTAACTTTCGGTATAGCGTCAGCCTTGGGGATAGACGACATAAAATAAACCCTTAAAACCGTATCTTTCGGTTATAGTATCTGTCTTGTGAACAGATACCATAAAACAATCTTTAAAATTATAACTTTCGGTTATAACATCTTTCTTGTGGACAGATACTATAAACCAAATTCGTTCCAATCCTAAAGGAAAACAAGACATATACCACAGCTAGGGATATCCCTACTCACTAGAAACACAACTTGGTATGGCATCCAAGATCAATGTACTATGAAGCAGTAACCGTCCAAGTCAACTAGGATCAGCAGATACAACTCAAGGGACGTTGTGGCACTAGGAGTCGTTTCTCCCATTAGAGACTAATTTTACGTGGCCGAAGTTACGTTAAGGGGCATCATTGTTACGTGGGATAACATCCCTTTATAAGCATATTCAACGGACTTCATCAAATATCAATCACTTGGAAACAAACTAAAACTGTTCTTTTCCATTCTTTTATAATCGCACGTGAATCCTATCTCCACAAAGAGAATTGAATCTAACTTAACTCAACAATAGTTAAACCCTTGTTTATCAATGAAATATATTTCAAAACCCCATAATAATAAAATATACTTCATAAACACCATATTACAATCCTCATCATAGAATAGAACGAGAAAGTACGTCTTTCAATTCATTAGCGTACACCCCGATATATTGACCGGAATGATGTACCTAAACGGTTAGACTGACACTCCTCCTGTCTGTGATTGACAGGGCCATAACAAAGTGTACTTTCCAAACATAGGAAAAGTCATGAAAACTAAGGAAATACCAAAAAGACCCGTGGGTCGTATATCATCAATAAATGACTCTAACCAATATTTAAAGTAGTTACAGTGTATGCTAACTGTAGATAAAGCTGATGGTATGAAGAAAATGGTATCGATAACCATGGAAGGTCTCGACCTATCCTCACCTGATAGGATGTGAATGCTAGTGTTAAATGATTTAACTGGGATCGGATCGCTCCTCCTCCGGCTTAGACTCGAGGTTAATGTAATTTCCTGGTCAATCACACAAACTGGCACAAAGGCAAAAAGTGAAAACCGATACTAATTATATAAACAAACACTTCCAATTCATGAATCCCTTCTTAAGACCCTCACACGGATCTTAAACATAAAAAAATACACGCTCAAAACCTTCTCTAAACCTATGATATTTAATCTTAACAAATGGGATTTCCAGAAAGCATAAGGAGGCTAATAGTAGGGCCACAGACTTCATCACGGACATCCATACCCGTTCTGCAACAAACGACAGATTTTCCATCTACTCGAAATCCTTTGTACATAATGCATACTTCCAAATCAGAGGCTCAAAACCATAAAAAATGTATAGTATGACATGCCCAAACCTATCCCAAGCTCAATCAATACCAAAATCATGGATTGATCATACGAAAAATCACATTTTCGACAATTTCAACCTAAAAGGTTATCTACTAGCTTCAAATCCTTCTTTCATTACCAAATTATCAAAACAAAGGTTGAACCACATCATTAATCATGCAAAATCATTGATTATATCCATCTCAATTTAATATCATGTATAAATCATAAAGTCACTATTTGAAAAATTACCAAAACATTGAGATCACTTTATTCTCTATATGTTCATGCTCTTAAATCTTTCTACCAACATTAAACTATCATCAAAAGAGATTAATTCTTACCTTAATATTCTGCTTGGGCAGAGCTTAGCTTCCCTTAAGCCTCTCCAACTTCAATCACACCAAACAATACAACTCTTTACTTTCTTCTTTGGATTTTCCTCTCTCCTTCTTCTCGGTTCCTTTCTCCTTTTCTCTTCTTCTACTTCTGATTTGCTTTTCTTCTCTTGTTCATTACCTAGCTAATCAGATAGGGATATGGACAATAAGCTAACAAGAGGTGGCTTTACATAGATACGTGTAGTTTCCTTGGCAAACATGGGTTTTCATGTTTATCAATCCATATGGCTAAGTTGAAAGTCAACAAAAGACACTGTTGACTCATGCTCCCCTTCTTTGGTGTACGACTACCTTAGGAGTAAAAGAAATCTAAGCTTAGCCAACTACAAATTCTAGCTTTAATCAACCTAAGTACTAACTTAACTTTAAACTAACTTAATTTAGTATTGTACTCAGCTATCTACAATCACTCCCAAGTCTCCCCTTATGTAAAGTCAACAAAATAGGCTGAATTCTCAGCCCCCTAAATCCCACGGTCAATCCAAGATAACTTTCCTAACTTAACTACTGAGCTACTAACATCTTACACTCACTTAGCTTAAAGTCGTACCAACCTTAAAATCGTGTCTCTAAACTTATCCAAATTATGTCAATATGGTACTCCTTGATCACCATTCCTTGTGACAGTAATTGTCATTTCAAAATCATCACATGATTCATCCCCGATCACAAAATGACCATTTTATCCTTAAAATGCGTCACTTTAAAAAATAAATCTAAATTAAATTCCTAAAAGCACAAAATTACTATAATAAATCCTACTTAATTCCTTAAATGTTTTCAAAGTCCGGTTAATCCGGTACGGGGTATAACATCCTCCCCCCTTATATGAATTTCGTCCTAGAAATTCGAAGAAACATAAGCAAAACACATGGATGAGAAGTCACACATCTTCGAAATCCCACATATCCTTATACAAACTCACTTAAAGATTATCCTTAAAACATGTACTATCCTTTCATTCCGACAAGAAAACTATTTGATCTAACTCCAACGAATAACGTACGTGTCCCTAACCTAAATCTCTCATCTTTTACCAGTAGTCAAATTCCAAGTACCTTAAGTGCATTTCCATATAACCTTATTAAGACCAACAGAAAAATTGTTCCCCTACCTTTCCTAAAACGAAATTACCCAACAACTGCCATATGGTATCTGTTATCACCACTTTTTAACCAAGGTGACGTGGACGTGTCCCGAGAGCCATTGAGGTGTCGTCTTGTGATCTGGAACACCTTCGCGACCCGGACACTTTCACGATCCGGTACCTTTACGAGACGGAACCTATTGCCTGACGGAACCTTTCGCTTGACGGAACCTTTCTCCTAACAGAACCTTCCGCCTGACGGAACCTTCCACCTGAAGGTGGGTGTGTCAGACGTGGGAGAGAGAAAGAGACAAATGGTTGTGAGAGGGGGAGGGAAATTGGGGAATGGTGGATTTAAAAAAAAAATTTGGAAGTCAAATTGAAAGAGAAATAAAAAACTGATAAAAATGATGATGCTGTAGTGGATGTGATAGGTGAAAGACTTATCAAATCAAATCAGACTTCACGGATATTAACACAACAATGTATAAGAAAAGAAGTGTTTGAAAACAAAACAAATTAAACATTATGGTCAAACATACTAAGAAAATGCCTTAGATGAATAAATTGTTCTTCAACAAGAGCTTTCGTGAAAATATCAGCAATTTGCAGAGTAGTGTTAACATAACATAACTTAATAACATGTCACTCAACATAATCACAAATAAAATGATGTTCGATCTCCATATGTTTGGTGCGTGAATGTTGAATTGGATTCTTGCTCAAGTTGATAGCACTTCTACTATCATAGTAGATCGGAATGTTGGCGAATTTGAATCCATAATCGCAAAGTTGATGTCGCATCCAAAGAATTTGTGCCACACAACTTCAAGCAGTAATGTATTCAGCCTCCGTTGTTGAAATGGTAACTGAACTTTACTTCTTGGAGAACCAAGAAACAAGGACACTTTCAAGGAATCAGCAACTTCCACTGGTGCTCTTGCGGTCTAACTTTGAACCTGTATAATCTGCATCACAATATCCATAGAGCTCAAATGGAAGATGTTTAGGGTACATCAATCCCAGACTAGAGGTTCCTTTTAGATAACGAAAAATACATTTAACAACAAGATAGTGAGAGTGTTTCGGAACGGGTTAAAAGTGAGCGCAAAGACAAGCACAGAACATAATGTCTGATCTGCTTGCGGTGAGATAAAGTAAAGAACCAATTATGCTTCTGTAGAGATTTAGATCAAATTTTGTCCCTTCTTCATCTTTGTTTAACGTGAGCGATGAACTCAAAGGTGTGGGAGCAGGTTTGACATAATTGAATTTGAATCTTGTGAGAAGATCTGTTGTATACTTTGCCTAATTGATGTAGATACCTGATGAAGTTTGTTTGATTTGTAATCCAAGGAAGAAATTTAACTCCCCCATCATACTCATCTCAAACTCCCCCTGCATAAGTGCCGCAAACGAACTACACAATGTATCATTAGTAGCACCGAATAAAATATCATCCACATAGATTTGCACAACTATGAAATCATGATGATCATGCTTTAAGAATAAAGTGGTGTCTACTGTGCCTCTTTCATATCCACGGTTGATCAAGAATGTACTCAACCGATCATACCAAGCTCGTGGAGCTTGTCTAAATCCATAAAGAGCTTTGTTGAGTTTGAAAACATGGTCTGGATCATGTGGATCTTCAAAACTGGGGGGCTGAAAAAAAAAATACTTCTTCAGTTATGAATCCATTAAGAAATGCGCTTTTTACATCCATTTGGAATAATTTAATATCTTTATGACAAGCAAAAGCACATAAAAGTCTAATAGACTCAAGTCGAGCAACAGGTGCATAGGTTTCGTCGAAATCAATGCCCTCTTGCTGACAATAGCCTTTGGCTACGAGTCTCGCTTTGTTCCGGGTAATGTTACCAAATTCATCAACTTTGTTTCGGAACACCCATTTGGTTCCTATAATCGTTTTTCCTTCGGGTCGAGGAACTAGAGTCCAAACATCGTTTCGTCTGAACTGGTTTAACTCATCTTGTATAGAGATTATCCAATATTCATCGTCTAAGGCCTCGTCAATGTAAGTGGGTTCAGTCAAAGAAATGAAAGCAGAATGATTATGAAAATCTAATTGAGATCGAGTAGAAACTCACCTTTCCATATTGCCAATGTTTTACGTTAAAGGGTGATCTTGATGAAAGATCAGATATTTTGACTGTTCCATGAGTGGTTCAGTTTAGACTAATGTTTCTGCAACCCTTGATTGCTCTGATAGATCAGTATGTTTGGAAACATCATCTTCATATGAGTCATGAATTGTATCTGATATCTGATTTGCACTAGGACTCTCAACTGTATCGTTAGTCTCAACAAATACAACATGTATAGATTCCTCAACAGTTTGTGTCTCAAGGTTGTATACACGATAGGCTTTACTATGAAGTGTATATCCAAAAAATATACCTTGATCACTCTTGGCATCAAACTTACCAAGGTGTCTTTTTCCATTGTTTAAGATAAAGCATTTGCAACCAAATGCTCGGAAATAAAAAACACATGGTTTGTTACCTTTCAGCAGTTCATAAGGGGCTTTGTTTAAACTGGGTCGTAGAAGAACTCTGTTAATAATGTACGTAGCAGTGTTTACTGCTTCTGCCCAAAATGTTTTAGAACATTTGCTATCACACAACATTGTACGTGTCATCTCTTCAAGTGTTCTGTTTCTGCATTCCACAACACCGTTCTGCTACAGTGTTCTAAGTGCTGAATAATTATGATTGATACCATGTTTATTACAGAATATCTCCATATCGTTGTTCTGGAACTCTGTTCCATGATCAGTTCTGATACTCCGTATTCTTTCATCTCGTTCACTGTGAATCAACTTGTAGAACTTCTAAAATTCACCGAATGTGTCACTTTTGTGCTTCAAAAAGAAAGTCCAGGTGAATCTCGAAAAATCATCTACAATAACTAGTGCATATCTTTTGCCACTCAGGCTCAAACACTGAATAGGACCAAATAAATCCATATGCAACAAATGAAATAGGGTACTTGATATGATGTCATCTTTTAATGTAAAGCTGGAACAGGTCTGCTTACCCTGTTGACAGAAATCACAGATTCTGTCTTTGTTGAAATCAAGCATGGGTAATCCTCGAATGATATCCTTTTTGGAAATCTTTGCAAGTGTATGCATGAAAATATGTCCTAGTCTTCTATGCCACAGTCATGGATCACTATCATGTACAATGAGACATTTAATCTTCTGACAATCTAACTCATCAAGTGAAATGGCATATATGTTACCTTTTCTTTTTCCTTTAAAAATCACACAGTCAGAAGTGGGATCAATGACTTCACACAAATCAGTTTCAAACTTCACTTTATATCCTTTATCATATAATTAGCTTATGCTCAAAAGATTATGTTTCAAACCATCAACAAAATAAGCATCAGTTATGCATGAGGAACGATTCTTACCAATAGTCCCTTTACCTCCAATGGTTGCTTTATTGTCATCTCCAAACGTGATAGTTTCTCCATCAAACTTTTCAAATGTAATAAATAAATCTTTGTTGCCCGTCATATGTCGTGAGCATCCGCTATCTAGAAATCATCTATGTTGCTTGGTTTCAGCAGCATGTTCCTGCACACAAATATTAGAATAAACTCTTTAGTACCCATACTATGGTTCCATGTGGGTTAGTTACAGCAGTTTAATGATATTTCAAAACATCCTTTGGAATCCATCGTCTGGTAATATGAGATGCATGTTGATGATGTCTAGGAATAGGTCTGTTTTGATCTCTTCTGAAATCATAACATGGAGAATGTGAATCTCCCTTAGATGAGCTGGAACTACTCTTACTTCTTCTAATTAAGAAGAAGAGGAGGGTGTATCATAGGAGAAGCACGTGAAGTACTTCCTCTTTCAAACTGAGTTTCATAAATGTAAGGAGGTCTAGAAGACCTTCTTGTGGGTTGATGTTGCCTGGTCTTAGGTGGAGATCCAGAGGAACTCCCCATCTCAGAATCGATCGAAACTCCTTCTTTTACTCTGAAGAAAATCTCATAGGCTTGATGCCTGTAAGGTCATTTACCCGATGTTCTAGATCACGAATTTCTTTTTGCAATACTTTTCTGTTTTCTCTTTCATTTTTCAAATCAAAAGTACTAGCATCTAGTTCACATTGTAATGTTAAGTTTACATCCTGTGAATCAGTATAAGCAATTGTCATAGCCTCAAGCTCAAGTTCAAGCTTGCTATTTTCATCCTTTGCTTCTGTGAGCCTTGCCTTATACCTTTGAACTTTATCAACAAGTCTATTAATCATGTCAATCATATATTCTTCATTGTCAGTGTTATAATCAATAGAATCATCCGAACTTACCTCGGAGTTTGCCATGAGGCAAATCTCATCATCCTCTATACTGGAACATTCTGAATCACTCCAGTTAGCTAGATAGGACCTTTACCTTTTTTATCTTCCTTTGCGTCTAAGAGCTAGACATTCATCTCTCATATGTCCTGGTTTTTGACAACCAAAACATATAATATCATTGTTCTTTGCAAAAGTCATTTTCTTCTCAAAACTTGCATTCTTCTTTTCAAAATTTGGATTCTTCTTTTTGTGAAAGAACTTCTTCATTCTTCTTGCTAACATAGCAATTTCTTCATCTTCACTGTCATCATCACTTGTAGGCTTTGTTTCCAAAGTTCCTTTGACTGCAATACATTCTTTTGAGTTGGTCTCTTCATCACTGTCCATGTTCATCATGGCGAGTTCATGAACGCTTAACTTCCCTGTGAGTTGTTCAATACTCATAGTGGTCAAAGCGTTAGCTTCCTCAATAGTGGCTTTCAAATGACACCAAGATTTGGGTAGAGACCGCAGTAATCTACTGCACTTTTCTTCTTCGGTCAGAATCTTTCCAAGAGAAACAAGATTGTTAGTCAACTTTGTAAAACAAGTGCTTAACTTGGCAACATTCTCATCAGGTTTCATCTTGAACATTTCAAATTCATGTACTAGCACATTAAGTCTAGATTTCTTAACTTGATCAACGCCTTCATGAGTAATTTTCATTTTTGTCCACATATCATGAGCTGAAACACATGTTTTAATCTTTTCAAACTCTCTAGCATCCATAGCACAAATAAAAGCGTTTTTTACTTTAGCATTAGACTGTGCCAACTTCTTTTCTGCTATAGTATAGGTGTTTCGTGGCTTTGGTGAAGGTGTACCATTTGCATCATTAATAGTAGGAATAACAAATGCATTTATCACGCATTCAAACATATCAACATTTGCTTCCATCCAAATAAGCATTCTATCACTCCAATAGCTGTAATTCGTGCCATCAAAGTAAGGTGGCTTGTTTATGGACTGCCCTTCTCTTGTCATGATCGCTAGCTTGGGATTTGAAAAATCCGTGGAATAAGCTAGGCTTTGATACCAATTGTTGGCCCAGAATAGACCAAGAGGGGAGGGGTGAATTGGGATATTCAAGTTTCAATGGAAACTTAAATTCTTTTCAAATCAAGTAAACAGTCTTCCCAAATGTTTCGAAACAGATAGATAAATCAAATAAAGCTATGCGGAAGATATGTTTCA
>JAOWBR010157637.1:0-12667 GCA_028571145.1 Dionaea muscipula
TTATCTCAGGAGTTCAAAGGTACCTATGACGCTCAATTCCTATAGCATGCAAACAAGTCGCTCATCCAAGCGGCTCTGACAAACCATAAAAATCACAAGAAAAATCAACAGCATACATACATGATAAGTTCATTCATCATCCAATTCGACAATAGTCATTGCATGCAAAACAGTCTCTCATCCAAGATACTACGCAGACAAATGACAAATGCGCGAAAAAAACGACGACAAAACAATAGTGATAAATTGATAGTGTTTACATCAGGACCCTAAACACACTACAACAAAATCCACCTTTAACGACTCCCATATGACGACAAAAAAAAATTGTCGGCAAAAGTGTAACTTTGCCGACAAAAATAACATTTTTTTTCGGCAAAGGTACACTTTTGCGGACAATTTTTTTTTTTTTTTTTTGTCGTCGTATGGGTGTCGTTAAAGGTGGATTTTATGGTAGTGACACCAAGGGTTTTAGCCACACATGATAAACAAATTAATTACAGAGTTCGTCCAAATCTTAGGTATAAAAATAATCGAATTTAGAATAAGCCCATACAATTACCACAATGACGAACTCTGTCTCCGAAGTGGCGTGGAGAGTAGCAGCGCGATGACAATGAGGGTGAAGATCCTAGGCTACCTTTCGGAATGGCCGTCCGATTATCCTCCTCGATCTCCCGAGCGACCGCCTCCAAATCACCTTCGAATCGCCTCTACCGAGCTCTGGAAAAGTGTGTAAAAATAATGGTTGGAAGACGTCGTACGACGGCTGCGATTTGCGGCTTTTAAAAACGGAACCAAGGCCTCACCACGACCATAATGGGCAACCACGGGCGTAATGTCCCACCACGGGCGTGGTGAGGCTCATTTATGCTGGCTGATTATAGGTTCTCACGGGTGTATCAGTACACCACAGGCGTGACGCATACATGCTCCCTGATGAACATCACAGCCGTGTTGCTGTTATTCGGGCGTGGCGCTGCTAAATTGCTCGCTGCTGCTGATTTCTTATTGAATTGTAGCTGACTAGTGATGGGCTCCATTTGCTGCTGCATAATGGGCTGCATGATGCTTTTGGCTGCTGGGCTGCGCTGCTGTTGATGAATTGCTGTTGCACGCTGCAGGATGCACCTAATGCTGCATGCTACAGCTGCTGCATGGGCTCTGCATGTGGGCTGGATTTGCTGCGTGCAGGGGCTTCAAATGCATGATGTGCACTGGGCAGATGCATGAGCTGCTGATGGGCTTCACGCTGCAGGCACATGCCCTACTTGCTGATAGTGGGCTGCTGGTTGCTTGAAGCCGCCTGCTTCATGGGTTGCTTCTAGTTAAATTAGGCTGCTTCTTTGTTCCACGCTGTTGACCTGCTTCATAATGATGGGCGGTTCTTGCACATGAAATTGATGATTAAATTAGTTGACACGCGGGCTAGCCAAAACACTCGCACCATAAAAGACCTGAAAATTGGCATGAACAATTTTAAGTGCAAAAATAGGTCTTTTAGCATAAATTGAACACAACAGCAATTAGTAACACTAGACTAAAAATATAATTAAAAACTAAGCTAAACCCATGATAATGATGTTAATGGACTCATAAAATGAGCGTGAACAAGTCACTTTCCATGACTTATCACACCCCCCAACTTGAACTTTGCTAGTCCCTAGAAAACTAAACATGAAAAAGAAGGAAAGACAGAGTAGTGCAACAATCCCTGCAAATTCCAGTTCAACACATCATAGTTCTCAAACGGAAAATAACCAACTCTTACTAGCAATGCAAAGAACAACCATGGAGTGGGTGTGTGCACCAAGCCATAACCAACATGCCACTAACCCGACATGCACAGCTAGAAATAACTCATCACAAGTTCCAGCTCCATATCTCACAGGTAATTAAAATATTCAAAAATTGGACAGTGATCACTCTATGGAGCTGATAAAAGCAGTACGCTCAAACAGGAAAGGGCATCCTAAATCAGCGACGAACTCACATTGTAAAAATGGTAGAATATAACCTAAGGGACCGTCGCATAACATACACTTGCTTGCTCAAGATCTGAAATGTTAACAATGGGCAATTTTAATGCAGGGAGAAAGAGAAGAGAAGAATGATTTCGCAGGGAATTTTTTTTTTTTAATGAAGCTACAAAGGTATGCAGGATGAAGTGTAAACTGGCCAAGGATACTCATGCTCATCAATTCCTCTTTCATTTGCCTCTTCTTTTTTTTTTGCTTTTTTTTTATCGGCAATTTCTCCACTTTTCATTTTTTTTTTTCAAACAACATCTTTTTCAAATTTCTGTTTTTTTTTCTTCCTCTTCTTGTACTGTTCTTTTGTTCTTCCCTTTTCCCTTTTTTTCCGGCTCTCTTTTTTTTCAAGCCATCAATTTTTCTGTGTACAATTCCTGCTGATGTACAAATTAGAACAAGAGAAACCATGTCTGCAGGCTAAAAGCATAATGGGGCGCATGGGGAAAGAAAGTGATATGAATAAGGCTCAAAAGGGCACTGGCGATTCAAATGATTAAGAACAATCTGGAAGCTCAGATAATCAACAAGGAAGAATTGACTTTCATCATTTCCTGAGAATTCCTACATTCTTACCACAAACCAGGTCCCAATGGTTTTATCCATTTCACTAATACAATGCATGTCAATCACTATTCTATTATTTGTGGCACTCACCTTTTCATCACTCATAAAAATAAACTCGTGCTGAGAAATTCCTAGCTACAGGTGCCAACTACCATCTTACCATAAGACTCGGAAAGTGCATAAAAATATCCATGGCAATTCAGCATAACTAGCTCAAGCAGATCAAATTCCTAGAGAAGATATGATATACAAAACCATACTAAAACAAGAACGTTCAAACCACTCAGCAATCCTAAATCTCATGAAAGCATGCTAGAAAATAACAAAGAACAAGTCGACAGCATTCGTTTACCCCACAGGTGCATGCAAAATGTTTTCAAAGCGGTCCACTCCCCCCAACTTAAAATCAACAATGTACTTATTGAGAGAAAGGGAAAGAAAGCACCTGGGCATCAGGAAAGAAAAGGCGTCCTGCGTAACACTGCAAAGTGAAAAACAAGGGAACCTGCAAAAGAGACAAACAAAGCAAAAGCAGGGAAAACAGAAACTAAGAGGAAATAAAAACTAAAAGAAATCAATGTTGGACTGCCTCCCAACCAGCGCATTTATTTTACGTCGTATGCCCGACGAGGCCAGTGACTTACCACTTGTGCTGCTTCTTGAAGTTAAAAACCTGTGGGTCTTTCCAAAACAAGTAGAATGGACAACCAAATATATGCATAAAATCATTAAACAGCAGATGTCCATGACAGATAGCAAGCTCAGAAAGAGAAAATACTCTTAAACCACAGGGTGACAGGATAGACACATGGGGAACGAGCTTAGGATTATTTTTTAAAGAGTTGGTTTATTTTTTAAATATTTTTTTTCACTTAAAAGGATTTAATTTAAATGAGAAAATATTTTCCTAAAGATTCTATCTTTGATAAGCATAACCTGATTGTTTATCTCCTTAGATTTTAAGTAATTGAATTTGTGTAATTAAGAAAAAGGAGATATTACGAGTTGCATGTTCTTTTACCCGTTGAACTCGTCTGGCTAAAAATAGCCAAGGGAGTAAAACAAATTTATCCACCAAAATGGGAGAGGATAATCATCCTCACATGACTCAAGCTGAAGATAGAATTTGTTCTGCCAACAAACCACGAAGCATCCACTACGCACATGGAAAATTCAAGCTGATCATGGACACTCTTTGTGCTAAAATAAAAGCTCCCATATTCAACATGTGGCGGGTAAAATCTACATTTCCCTCCAAACATAAAAGGTATCTCAAGGTGGAACTCAATGTGTGCATTCAAGTGAAGAGGATCATTGTGAGAGGAGTATTCATCAGTACACATCAAGAGTGATCCACTGTCGTTCAAGCAGAGAAGATTCAAAGAGTGCGCGAGATCCTGGAGATCGTCGAAGGAGACATAAGCTGCTGGAACTGTGAAGATGCAGGCTGACGTTTCTACCCCTGCTCCAGCTGCACATTGTTGTTTGGTATAATTGTCCCTTTTAGCTTATTTTAGAAGCACTGTTAGGGATTCGTTGTTCATTAATCTTTCAGTGAATTTAGCTTCACTCTAGAGGTAGGGCGAAGGGGAGCAATAGGCGGAGTAGCCTATTAGGGTTAGGCTTGGGTTGAGCCTAGAGGTTAGGGGTTACGACCTATTGTAAGTGTAATCCAAAATTTGTTCGTTGATAATGCACTAAGTTAAATCCTACTGAGGTGTAAGTCGTGATTTTTTCCTCTCCTTGAGCAAGAGAGGTTTCCACGTAAAAATCCTTGTGTGTTTGATTTATTTTCGCACTTAATTTCTACAAGGATAACTGTCCTCTGAGGGACACATACTAAAACATTGTTCTGGTTTCTATGCTTGGTGTTCAATTCACTTTGAGATGGAAAACCAACTGGAACACTGAACCTTTCTATTGTTAATTGTTTTAAATTTTTAAAAGGCTCAATTCACCCCCCCCCCCCCTCCTTGAGCTAGTTGCATTACCCATCTACACTAATAAGTGGTATAAGAGAGGTCACTCCTACTTTTGAAGGTTAACCACTTTTGGAGAGATCTTGCAAGATGAGTGCACCCGAAGGAATACGTGAAGGATAGTCCAGTGCACGACCACCGTATTTCAACAGTCAGAATTACAGTTGGTGGAAAAAAAGCATGGAAATTCACATCCAGACTGAAGATTATCAGCTTTGGCAGATTGTAGAAGATGGACCCTTGACCATTGAAGACGTTGAAAAGGAAGGAAAGAAGGCAAGCAAGAGTAAAGCTGAATACACGAGTGATGACTTGAAGAAATTGGAGAAGAATGCTAAGGCAATCAGACTGCTCTACTATGCTCTTGGACCCGATGAATACAACCGAATTTCTGGGAAAGCCACCGCAAAGGAAATATAGGATACACTGTAAATTTTCCATGAAGGAACGAACCAGGTAAGGAAATCTAGAGTGGATTTACTGGTAAGGAAATTTAAATTGTTTTCCATGAATGATGATGAGTCGATTCAGCAGATGTACAATCGATTTACTAATATTGTAAATGAGCTTAAATCCCTTGGAAAAGTGTACTACACAGAAGAGCTAGTCAGGAAGATTTTAAGGTGTATGCCCGATGCATGGATGTCCAAGATCACAGTGATCCAAGAAGCTAAGGGCCTATGGACTCTGCCACTTGAGGAGCTGATTGTTAACTTGATGACATTCGAATTGATGCTAAGCTCTCATAACAAAGAAGCATCTAAGAAGGACAATGGAGTTGCCTTGAAGACCAACACTGTAACTGAAGAATCGGACTCTGATGATGAGGAGCTTGCATTAATGACAAGAAGGTTCAGGAAATTCTTCAAACAAGTAAGAGGAAAGTGTGACTCGAACACCAAAGGTAAGACCTTCTCTAAGAATCAAACATCTACTGATGGGTGTTTTTAAGTGTGGCAAAACAGATCACATGATAAAGGAATGTCCAAACTAGAATAAGGAACGGGAGAAGGAACACAACTTCAAGAAACAGTTTAATCCATCAAAGAAAGAGTTCAAGAAAGCCATGATTGTTGCATGGGGAGACACCGACGATGAAGACTCTGATGATTAACAAGAGAATGCATACCTTGGACTAATGGCTATGAGTGATTCTAAAACCGATTCTAAGAATGAAAAATTCGAGGTAAGACTTTAAAATCTGAAACAGCATGCTCAATTACTTTCCAAAGATAAGCTCATTCACATGCTTACTTCCATTGTTGATGATTTTCATGACATTTGCAGTAAGAATCGTGTGCTTACCGACATTGTCTTTGAATTGCAAAATGATGTGAAAACTGAGACCAATTTTAGGCTATCACTTGAAAAAGAGAACCTGGAACTTAAAGAAATTGTCTCTTCCACAACTTCTAGTCTTGAAAAGGAATTGAACCTGAAGGAAGTTGTTTCTGTACATGTTTCCAAACTTGAAAAGGAAATTGATAGCTTAAGGAAGACCATCATTTCGATACAAAAGGCCAAACTTTCTGATATTGGTTGCTCTGAATATGCTGATGAAGATGTTGAAAAATTAAAAAATGAATTGAACACTGCCCAAGAACAAAACGTGAAGTTGAAAGAAAAATTGGGTGAAAAAACAGGAACTACTAGGAACAGGGTAAGAAACAACTATTCTGTTGTAGCTTATAATTACCTCGCTGTTCCAAACTGCAAACCAAGATATGGCTTAGGGTATGAACCAAAACCCTAATGGACACCAAGAAGAAAATACATTGATCTACCTGGCGATAGACTATGCTTGTTTTGTGGTAGGCTAGGTCATTTGAAAAATGAATGCAAACGCAATCAGTTAGCCTTGGAAAGAAACCTTGCATATGTGAAGCAAATGTGGATTAGAAATGATTTATTATATTCTTCATATAAGAAGGGACCCAAACAAGTTTGGGTTCCTAAATCTAACAAATGATTTGCATTTGCAGGCGTCGGTGAGAGGGAGCAACTTGTGGTATCTAAAAAGTGGTTGTTCACGACATATGACGGGAATGAAATCAAATTTCCTCTCATTGACCGCCTACCATGGTGGAAGTGTGACATTTGGTGACGACAAGAAAGGTGAGATCATCGGTATAGGTAAGATAGGTAAGTCACCAACACACTCCATAGATAATGTGTACATGTGTAACACCCCAACGCGAGGTGAAACCGACGATGACCCGTAAGGGTCATTGAAGCCTAAAGGTCCACAATCAACTTCTCATAACTCTGTGAATCTCAAGACCACGTGGTGGTCAACATGATTTAAAACATGTCACATGATGAAACTGTAACTCATCATCAAATCTTACTAAACAATCTGAACTAAATAGCGGAAGACAAAAATAAAACACTTTTAACTAAGACTTGGAACTTCTTCATCCCGTGTTAACCTAAGAAGCTTGAGGTCGTCACTTTCGTCACATACGCTACATCTGAACGTAACTACCTAAAAAAGAATAAAAGCAGTACTATCAGCCTACTAATTAGGCTGAGTGAGGATAGCCCGGGTAGAAGCAAAAGCATACTTATTAAACAATGGCTTAGAAAGCTTCTAGGAAACAAGAAATTGGAAACTGGAAACAAGGATAATATCTCAAAATGGAAGTACAACTAACGAAAGAATGTAAACTATCCACTATCAAATCATGAAACTCATGCTGTAAGAAATAAACAAGGCACGACACATAGAACCAGAACTATCAAAACAATCTATAAAAGTCCTAAACTCATAAGATCATATCTTTAAAACTGTATCTTTTGGTATAACGTCGGCCCGGTGGAGAGACGCCATAAAACAAAACCTTAAAACTGTCCTTCGGTTATAGCATCTGTCTTGTAAACAGATACAATAAAAATAATCTTTAAAACTATAACTTTCAATTATATCATCTGTGTTGTGAACAGATACTATAAAACAAATCTTCAAAACTATAACTTTTGGTTATAACATCTGTCTTGTGAACAGATACTATAAAACAAATATGTTCCAATCGTAAAGGAAAACTAGTCATATACCACACCTAGGGATATCCCTACTAACTTGAAACACAACTTGGTATGGCAGCCAAGATTAATGTATTATCAAGCAGTAACCGTCCAAGTTCTCCTATTACAAGTAAGAGCACCCATAAACGTTGTAACACTAGGAGTCGTCCCCCCATAAGAGACTAATCCTACATGGCCGAAGTTACTTTCCAGGGAAAGCTATGTTATGTAGAATAACATCCCTTTATAAGCATACCCAACGGACTATATCTGTATCTAAAATTAGGTGCTCGAAAGCAAGCTAAAACTGTTCAAATATCATAACCTTGGAAACAAGCTGAAACTGTTCTTTTCCATTTTTTAAAAAACCACACATGAATCCTATCTCTACAAAGAGAATAGGATATAACTCTATCATGGACCATATCTTAAAACGGTTATAAAAGCACCTTCCATAAAGTGCACAAAAACATAACAATAGTAAATCCTTTGTTCATCAATGAAATGTATTTCAAAACCCAATAATAATAAAATATATTTCATAAACACTCTATCATAATTCTCATCACAGAAAACCACGAGGACGTGACTCATTCATTACCATTAGCGTTCATCCCGAAATGACGACCAGAACGATGTACCCAGACGGTATGATTGATCCTTCTCATATCTGGGATTGACAGGACCATAATAAAGAGTCCTTTCCAAACATAGGAATACCAATTAGAACCTAAGAAAACTCCACGAAGACCCATAGGTCGAACATCATCAATAAATGACTCTAACTAATAACTGAAGCAACTACAGTGTTGACCCTTGATGATTGATGTTTTGATGATAACAAGCACTTGATATGTTTGATACATTGGTTTGTTTAGTTATGATAAGTGACAGGTTTCAAGACATTAAATTGATGACCATGGATGAGCTTTATGGAAGATCAAGACTTTGTCAAGCTACTGTGATGTAACAGAATTGATGGAAGATTGAATCAAGTATTGCATTCAATGGATGAAGAACATCATTGAAGAACATTGAAGAACATTGTCAAAGAAGTCATGAAGATGTTGAAGAATCGTGTGTGTCATGACACAATGCTTAGGACCCCATGTAAGGATGTCTTACACTTTATTTTGATGCTTAGATCAGTCTTATAAAGGATCAATATTCACACACACACACACTACTTTGAGATTTTGCAAAACAGTTTTTAAAGTTATTGAAGTAGCTCGAGGAGTCGACTCTTCCTCTGAGCTAGGCAAAAATCGGTTTTCACTCGAAGTTCACAAAACTGCCGATATATTTTTAAATCTTATCCATTGTGTTTTTAATCATTTTGAGACATGTTTTGAATGATATTTCGTGACATAATATCATTGTATATTGATATTAACAAAAGATTTGAAGAGGATATTTTATTTTGGAAAGATTGAGTTTTAAGAATATATCTTTCAAATCTTTCCAAATCTGATTGATGCAATCTTTGTGGATATTTTGAGAACTATTTTATTTTGTTTTCAACATGGGAACTTTGTCTATATTATGGATGCATCATCAGACTTGCTAGTTACAGACTTTATATTCATTCAAGTGATCATCTTTCAAGGATTTCAACGAAGTAGTACTAGCAAGGTTCTGGAATTTGCAAACCAACTCCTTCTACTGTTTTCCAAGGTTTTACACACGTTGATCCATCTGGAAAGACAGGTTTGACATTAATATCAAGTGTTTGCATCCAGTAGATTGATCACATTGATTATTTGCCTAGTCTAGAGAGGCATCCCCTTCATACATTACTTTATTTTTGTTGAGTATGATTCCTTGAGTTAGGAATTTGAGTTAGTCCTTAGTGGGGAGTTTTTCCACTACAGGATTGGGTGGAAGAGAGTCATTGCCTTCATCGAGTTGGTGTTGGGAGAGTCATTACCCACATCATGACCTATCTAGGAGAGTCATTACCTAGCTTAGGGGTATAGGAGAGTCATTGCCTATACTTTGAGTTGGTGATAGAGAGTCATTGCTATCACTTGTGTATGAACTGATTTGCATCCTATCAATAAAAGGAATCATTATTCAGCATGACTCTTGTGTGCATTGATTAAATTTCTTAACTTGCAAGTTGTTGTTTTCTGTTCCGTATATAAGGGAGGAGTCGACTCCTCCTATTGAAATCTGCAACTTGATTTTAAACTGTCAGAATTTTTTAATACACCAATTGACCCCCCCTCTTGGTGTACTCTTGGATTACTAACAATTGGTATCGGAGCTAATCTTCCTTAAGCACAGGTTTAACCACCCAAGTAAGGATCATGGGAACAATCTAAGAAGGACATTCATTTTCAGGACCACCTATGTTCAATGGAGATGCATATAATTTGTGGAAGAGCCGAATGAAAGATTTCATTAAATCAGTAGACTATGAAGTTTAGAAGATAGTAAAGAATGAACCTTTGGCGATTGAGGATGAAAAGAAAGTGAAGAAACCAAAGGCTGCATGGAATGAAGAAGACACTAAGAGAGCTGAGAAGAATGCTAAGGCAAGAAACATTTTGAAGTATGCACTAACAAAAGATGAATTCAACCAAGTCTCTGCCTTAAAGAGTGCAAAAGAGATATGGGACAGCTTGAAGAACAAGTATGAAGAGAATGATCAAGTGAAGGAGTCCAAAGTTGAGATCTTGGTACATCAGTATGAGATGTTTGCCATGAATGAAGGAGAAAACATAAATGAGATGTATGCTCGATTCACCATGATCAGGAACTCATTGAAAGGATTTGGAAAGGAATATTCACAAGAGGATAAAGTGAAGAAAATTCTGAGGATTCTACCTAAGGCATGGAAACCCAAAGTCACAGTCATTCAAGAATGCAAGAATCTGAAAACCTTGAGTATTGATACATTGATCGGTTCTTTGCTCACCTATGAAACTGTTCTCAAAGAGGAAGAGTCGAACCTGTTCCATCGAAAGGAAAAATCCATAGCACTACAAGCTAAGAAGGAAAGTGATAGTGATGGAAGTGACATTGAAGAAATGGTTATGTTCATGAGAAGCATGAGGAAAGGATTCAAAAAGTGAAAATTCAACAAGAAAAACAATCAAAGAGGAACACCGAAACCATCCAACAACTCAAACAAATCCAACAGTTCGAACAAAAGAGATGACAATTGCTACAAGTGTGGGAAGCCTGGGCATATGATCAGGAAGTGCCCAACCTGGAAGGACGAGCATGGAAAAGAAGAAAAGCCAAAATAAAAAAAAATGGGATGCAAAGAAGATGCAAAAGGCCATGATGATGGCGGTAGCAGCTGCATGAGGAGACTCAGACTCGGACAGTGATCAGCCAGAAGCTTGCGTGGAAGAACAAGCTCACATAAGTTACTGTTTGATGGCAGATAAGGATGACGACGCATATCTACACTCCGAGGAGCCGACCCCTTTAGTGGTACTCGCCAAAATCTTAAAAAAAATTCATAAAGTTCCTCGTGATGTATTGATAGAGATATGTCAAAACCTTTTTGAGAAATTGAGTGACACACTTAAAGAAAAAGATGATTTTAATGACCTTATCATTGAATTAAAAAGTGACATGGAAAGCTTAAAAAAGGAAAAAAAAAATCTGGAAAAGGAGAACCAACTCATGCAAGATAATTACAAAAATGAACAAAGTGAATTTGCTATTGGGTTGAAAACTGAGATTGATATTCTGAATCTTGAAAAGGAAGAAATGATCAAGAAACTGAAATTGCATGAAAAACAATGTGAAGAACTTAATGAGATGATTGATGACTTAAATGTGGAGATTGAAGTGTTGAAAGTTGAAAAAAAGCATAGCATGAAATCAAGAAAAAAATCAATTGATGATCTCACTGAATTGCTTGCTTTGAGAAAAGAGAATGTTGAGTTAAAATAAATAGTGGGAGACTGCAAGAGTCTACTTGTGATAACCCGTATTAATTTTAAGCTTGTTTGGTTTATTTTATTAAACCCGATCGGCTTTTATATTAATCCATGTTATTTTATTCTCGAGAATCCTTCCTAGCCCGACTGGTTAGGGAGAGGCGGAAGAAGGAATTTTATGTTGGAGACCCGGGTTCGAGACGTGGTAGAGGAGTTTTAAGATTTTTAATCTCTTTTTGAGAGGGAAAAAGTCTTTTTTACCCCTCATTGATATGGGGAATTGAGAAGACAGGAGTTTTACGTAACTCCCTTCTTCTCTCTTCTTCTCTCTTCTTCCTCTTCACTTCTTCTCTTCACTTTTTCACACTCTCTCTTTCTCCTTGTCTGGCCGGCAGCAGCAGTAGAGGGAGGAGGAGGACGGCGTGCGGTGGTCGACAACGAGGAGGTTGATCTCGTGTCATCCGGGTATGAGTTTAAGGTTCCATTTTTCCCCTTTTCATTGAAATTGGATTTTTGAAGAGGGCGTTTTGTGACCGGATGCTTCTACCTTTGTCTTCTTGCTGTTGGTTCGTTAGTGGCGATCAATAGGACGTGATTGGACTGTCCATTCGGTCGTTGGCATCGTCTTCTTGATTTCGGGTAAGGTTTTTACCCTTTTTGCTTTGATTGGTTTATCCGATGCGTGATTTTCGTTTGTGGCATGTTCGGGGTTTGATTAGCATGCTGTTTAGGTGTATTTTGATGTTAGAGACTTGTTGAGATTGGTTTGGTTGCGTTTGGATGAGTATTCTGCATTTTGGGTATATTGGTTTTCGGGTTCGAGCATGACAGATTCGTCTCCTGCAGATTTCTGCAGCGAGAGACGTCCCCAGGGACGTCTCCTGAGAGACGTCTCCAGAGACGTCTCCAGGGACGTCTCCTGGCTGTTCTGGGCTGCTGTATTCGTTTCCCCAGAGAGTGGGGGACGTCTCTAGGGACGTCCCCAGGACCTGTATTTGATTTCCTCATGACTTTTACCCCATGCATTGATCACGGATTGTTCCCGTATGACTCCTAGGCATTCTAGGGGAGATTTTGAGCATGTTTTGAGGTTCCGCTTGGGTCGGGGCAGAGATAGGACATGCTAGGCATTTTGTATAAGGTTTAACCTTACTTATGCATGATGGAC
>JAOWBR010157648.1:0-12661 GCA_028571145.1 Dionaea muscipula
GTTGATGATGATTTGAGACATTTGAGTAGTTTGTTGTTGACCACCCATGTTAGCTCTTTAGATTCCATCTTGAGATTCTTGATTGATGACAGTTAGGCTTGTGCGGTTTGTGGGCGAGCTCCACAGAGCGTACGCCGGTCCACCCGGGGTGGGGGTGTGACATTTGTGGTATCAGAGACTAAGTTTTTAGTTTAATTTCATTTAGGATTAGACTAAGACTTTCTTGGGGTTAGCCTTAGTTGGTTGTCCATGTGATTTAGAATGAGGCCCGTCTCCCGGCATCCACTCGAGGTACGTTCATTATGCATAGTCTTTTCTTAGTTCTACTTGACTGAGATAATTGACGTGTTTGACATCCATGGAGCATACTAGGGTTGGATGTGAGTTTCCGAATGATTTGCCTAGTGCTTAGAGGAGGACTACCAGAACGCCATCTAGGTCACCTGTTTTGCCATTCGGAAGAGATCGCATAGAGGTGCACATGATTCAGGATTTGACCATGATGATGGAGCAATCACGGTGAGACTTTCGCCGGATGCATTTGAACGATTTCAGGAGTTTCAGCGAGTCCCGGTTGAGGATTGGGAACGATACCTGCAGTTCCAAAGGTTCATGGCAATGCAAGAGCCTCTTAGAGCGGGAATTGCATCACTTGAGGAGAGATTGCATGAGAAATTCCTGGAGGCAAGACCACCCAAGTTCACCGGCTCCACCGATGCTTTAGAGGCGAGCGACTGGTTGATGGCAGTGGAGCAGACACTTCAGAGGATTGACTGCACGACTGAGCACAGGGTGTCATTTGCCACCACCGTCTTGGAGGATGCCGCTTTGGCTTGGTGGCAGGGAGTTGAGCAAAGATTCGAAGTTCGTGGGGAGAGACCCACTTGGCCTGAGTTTGTGCTAGAGTTCGAGGGCGAGTTCTTCAATGCCCACTTGAGGACTCAAAAGAGGGGCGAGCTGTTAGCACTAGAGCAAGGGAACATGGCCATCCCTCAGTACGAGGCAAAGTTTGTCGAACTCGGTAGGTTTGCACCCGAGTTGTTGATGACCGAAGATGACAAGATGTTTCACTTCCTGCGAGGCATGAACCTGGAGTTGTTGTTTCCTATCCGTGGGCTGAAATGTGAGACTATGACCGACATGGTGAGGAGGGCCACGATCTTGGAAGAAGTCATCGCTTCTCATCAGATGAGGCCTAGTGATGGTGCCACTCAGAGTCACCGACAGATGGGGAGTAGTCAGATGAAGCATCACACTTCACGATCAAAAGGTTCGACGTCAGCTACCCAGCTTGATTCTTTCTGTAAGAGATGTAGGAAGCACCATTCGCGAGGACATGTAATGGCAGAGCCCTCAATTGCCACACTTGTGGCAAAGTTGGACACATTGCATCGATGTGCCGAATGGGGAATGGACAGAAAAGGCAGACTGAGCGACGAGGTTCCTCGAGGCGAGCACCGCCACATATCCAAGGTACCTTAGTCGCCTCTTCAGTTTTGCTAGAACATTGTATGACTTGAGTGTCACGCGTTCATTCAAATTACTTGTTTCTTTTCGCCCATTTAATCATTCCATTGATAGTCATGGACGTGAGTGTGCCAGTAGTTGCATCTTTTGGGACCTCGATGAGTTGACTTTTGTGTGTCGTGCTTGCGAGACATTCACGATAGATAGATTTTGTCTGTTGACTGTTTCACCCTTATTCGTGAGTGTGCTCATTGCCTTTTTTCTGATAGGGGTGAGTGTTGGATGATCCTTTGGGGAGATTTTGTTGAGTAGCGCGGTCTGCGGATGTAAACAGGTGAGGTAACGGGCGGGGCAAGTCGCCCGTTGTGTCGCTTGTTGCCATCAGCAGATGGCGCGAGATTTGCTGGTTTTGATAGGTGACTTCCCAAACGACTTGCCCCGCTTGTTGAGCCATCTGTCACTACCTGTAGGTCGGAGCTTCGTTGAGAGATGTGAGACGCTTTGAGGTCTGTTGTGGACGTGTTTCGAGACCCGTTTTAGTGCCCACCTTGTAGCTTCGACCCGGGCTGCTGATGTCTTATCTTTCTTTAGATTGTCGAGTGGTTAACTAACTCATGGGTGTAGCCAGATTGCTACGCCGGACGGGGAGGATTGGCTCTCGGTTGGAGAGATAGATGATGAGGAGTGCGTAGCATTTTCGACAGTAAGGGATTTCCCTTTGAGTTGATTCGATTCCCAAGTCAAGTTCTCGTGGGAGTAGCCCTCGAGTTGCTGCTGGGTTGATGACGTTGACCAGCTTTTCGAGAAGGTGAGCCTGTTAGGCACTTCATGGTATCCTTGTGCGGCACGCTGGTTTGGTAGGGGGAGTTCAGTCCCTGACATTTTCCTGAGGAACTCCCTGATGTCCTCTAGGTAGGAGACTTGATTGTCGAGAGAAGACCAGGCCCACAAGATCCCATGAGGTTCGAGACTCTTGTGAGGGACTGGTTCTTGCGGATGATTCGAGAAGGGCTTACCCTCGATCAGTCCCACCGGAAAGATTGGATTGTTTATTTGGACTGACGCCTGCGAGTGGAGTTTCTTGAATTTGAGGGAGGAGATTGACCACATCTCCTGTGCCCTCGTTGCCGATCGAGGATGTTGACTTCGTGAATTGCAGTGACGCTCATTGCAGGAAATGAGGTGTTTGGATGTAGTAGGGCAAGATGACTGCCTGTGCTTCATTATGGTCGGAAGTTCTTGAGCGGAACCCTTTCACGCATCATTCGGAATTCGCTGCATTTGTTTTGCTTGAACTTGTGGAGGCACTACCTCTTTGGTGAGTCGCGTGGGACCATCACCGACCACATACAAGAGCTAGAAGTGCATCTTCACACGGATGGAACTTCATCTGATACAGAGGGATCTCGGGGCTTCAGGTTTAGTTAGTTCCGAGCGAGGCATATGGGTTGATCAGTCAACTCATGTTGTGCCAAACTTTGAGGGGTCGATTCGTGACTTCGCGGAAAGGCGATGTGGAGCTTCGTGAAACCACTAACCGTTGGAGTGACGAAGTGGAGTCAGACCTCTCAGTTGACTCAGGACAGATCTTGAGATTTTAGAGGGGCGTTTATTCCCCCTGGTGACGTTGATGATGTGGACCAAGTTGTTTTGCAGAACTGACAGTGCTTGGATGAGCTTTTGCCCTGACGCTACCAAGACGTTTCGATGATTTGATTGCTTGCTGGGTAGCGTGACGTGTCGGGGCACATGGTGGAGTTCGCGGCCCAGTGTGGGGCTTGTCATTGGATAATGATGGGAGTTCTAATGCCTGCAGGCGAGCTGCGGACGTTGTCGGTTTTCGAATGGAAGATGAAGTGTTTCACCATGGAATTCGCGGTTGGGATTCCAGCTTCTAGAACAGACGTGATGTAGTTTTGAGCAATGTGACCGACTTATAGTGTCAACCGCCCTTGTCGGCCAAGGCGACCTTCACTATGGGACGGTTGTCTCATGTGTTCATGACAGACACTGCCTGGGTTCACGTTGCACCCATTTCGGATGTCATCGATGGTGACCTCAGATTTTTGTTGAGATGGGACCTTCTGGTTCCGGGAGAGTTTTGGGGACCCCCTCGAGATGGACTCAGCCTTTCACTCACAGGTGAATGGTTAGCATGAGCAGAGTGATCATGTTGTGTGCCTGTCCCTCGGATTCGGATAGTCATTTGGATCATCACCGACAGTGAGGGATTGTTCATTCTATGCCAGTTGGAGATGGCCTGAGTTTGGATTTTATTTCGGAGGGGGGATGCAGACCCCCTACATTCGAGTTTAGTTTTCGATGAGCGTCTGATGTTGGATCTCGAGTCGGACAAGGACGCTGAGCAGAGGACTTCCAGCAATCTGCGATTGATTGTTAACGGCTCACATTGAGCAGAAGGTTTTGGCCGACACTTGTCATCGAGTCTTGGGGTTCTTGATTGAGAACATGACCTTTTCGGAACTGACTCATTGGGTTCGGTTGGATTTGGACCTTTTGGAATCCATGATTGGATTGGGAATGTTTCACATCGAGTGACTTTGTCTCCTAGCCTGGCAGAGATGAGTGACACCTCCTATGTTTCACGTTGTGAATTTATGGCTTAGGGAACAACTTGTTGAGACCCTCGGACGTGACGAGGGGGGGGGGTGCTCGAGACCGCGACGGTATACTTGCGAGGATCTTTTGTGCAGACAGGCGATGGAGGAGGCCACATAGGAAGTCCCTTTTTCCCTAAGGCATGTTTTCCACGGAGTTGGGTGTTTTCGAATTTTGAGGACGAAATTCTTTTGATGGGGGAAAGATGTGATACCTCGTCCTAAATGGACTGGGTTTCACTTGCGACATTTAAGCCGGTTGGTTTGTTATTTCTTCAAATAACTCAACTTGGCTTGGTGGTGGAGGAATGTGGGGTGAAATCCACTTGAGCATGGGCTCAAGTCCCACATGGGGCATTTTGGAGGGATCCTTTGTGACTTTTGGGTTAAATTAAGGGACATGGGAAATTACTCATGTACTCTTATTCTTTTTGGTGAGATTTAAATCCTTAAAGCCACACACCCCATCTCCCTCATTTCCTCTCCCCCATTCAGCCACCACTTCTCCTCTCTCCCTTCCTTCTCATTTTCTTCTTCTTCCTCCTCACTTCTCTCCTCCATTAAAGCTTGGCCATGGATCTAGGAGCTTGGAGGAGATCGTTTTCGTCATCGTGAGCTCGAGGAGATCAAGATCCACCCCACATTTCGTCTTGGTTGAGCTCTCCGACCCTCAAGGTAAGATTTTTACCTTTGTGATGAAGTTTAGCTCAAACCATGGTGTGTTGTCTTGATTGAAGGGTTGGGCTTATCTTTGGGATGTTGTGGAAGATGATTTTCATGTGATTTCATGAACATTTGAGAATTTTATGTCATTTAGGGATTTTCGTTGATTTTCGGTTTTTAGCCTTTGGGTGGGTTGAAGACATGTTTAAAGGCTTAGTAGATGATGTTTCATGCTTATTTCATGTCCCCAAAGGCATTAGAATCAATTAGATTCGATTGGGGTTGGTTTGGGTTGATTTGGTGAGGTTTTGGACGAGTTTCGGATGGGGGAAATCTGCATATTTCACGATTATGCAGCGGTGGACGTCCTCGGAGACGTCCTCCAAACCCACTTACATTTTTGAAAACTTTTGGAAATTTTACCACAGAGTGGTGGACGTCCACGGATGAAGTCCACCGGTCAATTTGTATGGTGGATGTCCCCGAGGACGTCCACAGATGAAGTCCACCGGTCATTTTTGCCCTGATTGCGTTTGATTCTTCTGGCGAAAGCATGAGTTTGATTCCTTAGCATGTTAGGCTAATATTCATGATTGTTTGGGTGAGGTTTCACTATAGTTAGTGAATTCCTCTTCTTTGAACCATGTTCAGGTTTCGGTGTAGCTCGAGGAGGGATTGCCATCCGAGATAGTGAACTCGAGCATCGATTACTAGGTGAGGGGTGTACACTAACCTTTATCCTTCTCCTCCCATCTTCGTTATCGTTGACTTTCCATCCTTCCTTGATACCATGCTTGTTTATCATAGTTGTCATATTCTGTGATTGGTTCATGTTGTGTGATAGTCTACTTGTGTTATTTTCATGGTCTTGTTATCTTGCATGATAGTTATTGTTGTTGTGGACTTGGTATCTTGGATTTTAGACTGTCTTTATGTATGGTGGGCGTTGAGCCGATAAGACATCCTCCAATGGGCTTTCATCCCCTTTAGAGCGATGTGGAGGTTGTATGAAATGCATTTAGCCTATGAGACATACTCTAGCGAGCTATCATCCCCATTAAAGTAATGTAGAGGCGGTGTGTGACGTATCAAGTCCAGACTTGATGTGGCCACACGGGCTTTCATCCCCGTGTGAGAACGTGCTTACGGCAACCCGCTGTATATGGGTTGACCAGGACGGAGCCTACCATGTTGTGCATGTATACTCGGATGGCCATTCCGGTTTACACTCATGGTTGGGCGGGGATCCTCTGATTGGCAGTTTTGCGTGCGTATGTGTGCGTGCGTATGTGTGATGTGTTTAGTGCGTATGTGAGGCGTACTTAGTTTTCATATGGTTACGATATGAGGCATGTTTGGAGTCGTGTGTTGCATGACATTGTCATCTTGTTCTCCTATGCTTCTTGTGGTAGGCATTGATCGTTATGTTGATTGTGACGACATGATTCATTTATGTTATATATGATTGTTGTTCATATATCTCTTGGGTCCGTCACATTGCTTATTGTATCTCTCCCATGAGTCGTTCTTGTACCCGTGGGATGTGGCCCCCTTCTTCTATCTCCAACTATCTCCGCGCCGCGGACTAAGGTAGTTGGAATGGTTATATATATGTTTGAGTTGGGCCACAACCACAACCTCATGGGAGTCTTCTATTGCATTTACTTTTGCTAGTATCATGCCTTGTTTTCTATTCTGACCCCGTGTACACCCCGAGTAAATGTTGTGTAGATGATGAGTAGATGAGAGCCATGATGGATGCGGCGGGAGACGGATGCGGCCTCTTAGGATTTTCCTTTTGTTCATGGACTCCTGTAGCATTGTCTTTAGACTTTCATTAGTTTTTAGACATTGGGTTGTGATGGAATCATTGTAAGAGCTAGTTTGACTCTTTTGTCTCCTTTGGCTTCCGTATGTTCCTTTTTGATTGTTGATGATAATTTGAGACACTTGAGTAGTTGTTGTTGACCACACATGTTAGCTCTCTAGATTCCATCTTGAGATTGTTGATTGATGACAGTTAGACTTGTGCGGTTCATGGGCGAGCTCCACGGAGCGTACGCCGGTCCACCCGAGGTGGGGTGTGACATTTGTGGTAGCAAAACCTAAGGTTTTAGTTTGATTTCATTTGGGATTAGACTAGGACTTTCTTGGGGTTAGCCTTAGCTGGTTGTCTTTGTGGCTTAGAAAGAGGCCCATCTCCCGGCATCCACTTGAGGTACGTTCGTTGTTGCGTTGTCTTTTCTTAGTTCTGATTTGACTGAGATGATTGACGTGTTTGACAGTCATGGAGCAGAGTAGGATTGGATGTGAGCTTCCGGATGTTTTGCCTAATGTTTTGAGGAGGACTACCGGAACACCACCTAGGCCACCTAATGTTGTCATTCGAGAGAAATCTCATGGAGGCGCACATGACTCGGAAAATGACCATGATGATGGAGCAATCACGGTGAGACCTTCACCGGGTGCGTTTGAGTGATTTCAAGAATTTCAGCGAGTCCCGATTGAGGATTGGGAGCGATACCTGCAGTTCCGAAGATTCATGGCAATGCAAGAGCCTCCTAGAACGGGGACAACACCACTTGAAGAAAGGTTGCGCGAGAAATTCCTGGAGGCGAGACCTCCTAAATTCACCAGCTCCACCGATGCTTCAGAGGCAAGCGACTGGTTGGTGACAGTGGAGCAGACGCTCCGCAAGATTGAGTGCATGACTGAGCACAAGGTGTCACTTGCCCTACCGCCTTGGAGGGTGTCGCTTGGACTTGGTGGCAGAGAGTTGAGCAGAGATTTGAACTTCGTGGGGAGAAGCCCACTTGACCTGAGTTTATGCTAGAGTTCGAGGGTGAATTCTTCAATGCCCACTTGAGGATTCAAAAGAGGGGTGAACTGCTAGCACTAGAATAAGGGAGCATGACCATCCCTGAGTACGAGGCCAAGTTTGTCGAACTCGACAGGTTTGCACCCGAGTTGTTGATGAACGAAGATGACAAGATGTTTCACTTCCTAAGAGGCATGAACCCGAGGTTGTTGTTTCCAATTCGTGGGCTGAAATGTGAGACTTTGACCGACATGGTGAGGAGGGCCACGATCTTGGAAGAGGCCATAACTTCCCGTAGGAAGAGGCCCAGTGAAGGAACCACACAGAGACATCAGCAGATTGGGAGTAGTCAGAAGAAGTCTCACACTTCACAATCAAGAGGTTCAACGTCAGCTTCCAAGATTGATCCTTTCTGTAAGAGGTGTAGGAAGCACCAGTCGCGGGGGTTCACATGTAACGACAGAGCACTCACTTGCCACACTTGCGGCAAAGTTGGACACATTGCATCGATGTGCCGAACGGGAAGTGGACAACAGAGACAGACTGAGCGACGAGGTTCCTTGAGGCGATCATTGCCAAATGTTCAAGGTACCATAGCCATTTCTCCAGTTCCCTTTTGAGCATTGCTTGACTTAAGTGTCACACGTTCATTCTCATCGCTTGGTTCTTTTCGCTCCTTTGATCATTCCTTTGATAGTCTTGGATGTGAGTGTGCCAGTAGTTGCACCTATTGGGACTTCGATGAGTTGGCTCTTATGTGTCGTGCTTGTAGGACGTTCGTAGTTGATAGATTTTGTCAGTGGATTGTTTCGTCCATGGAGGTGAGTGTGCTTTTAGCCTTTGTTGATGAGGATTATTGTTGGTGATAGATATTAAGTTTTGATGATGCATAAAACATGATAGATATTAAGACTTGATGAGAATGTATAACTAAGGGGGAAACTGATAAATTCAGTATAAGAAAAGGTATAGATATTTATGTTGGATGTAGATTAGTACAAAAGGTTACATATAGCAACCTATGCAGGTTAGGATAAGTTTTCAAGCTTTGAAGATGATCCAGCCTTGAAGATCAAGCTCAGAAAACTCAGATGAACAGTTCCAGTTGAGATGTTCAACTTAGAGGACTCAGTTGAGCTGAAGCGGTTGAGACATACAGTTGACTAGTTCCAGTCGAGACTGATCCAGTTGGGTTAAAGCAGTTGAGTAGAGCCAGTCTACTAGATGCAGTTGACTAGTTCCAGTTGAGTAGATCAAGTCTACAGTTCCAGTTGACTAGTCCCAGTCAAGTAACTGCAGTTGAGTAGATGCAGGTGAGATATGCCAGTTGAGTAGAGCCAGTCTAGCAGATACAGTCAAGGTGTTCCAGCTTAGTAGAACCAGTTGACTAGGACCAGTTGAGTTATTCCAGTCGAGGAAGGACCAGTCGAGTTGCTCCAGTCAAGGAAAGTCCAGTCGAGACAGTCCCAGTTGAAGATGGTCCAGTCGAGGCAGAACCAGTCGAGGATAGTCTAGTCGAGCAGTTTCAGTTGAGTACGTTCAGTTGAGGATGTCCAGTAGAGTACTTCCAGTTGAGGATATCCAGTTGAGTACCACCAGTTGAGATGTTCCAGTTGACTCAAGACCAGTTGAGACTGAGGCAGTGTAGGGTTTATAAAACCTAGGGTTCTCGAAGCCGAACCTGAAGAATCTGCCACGTGTTCAAAGACGAGGATTTCATTAAAGAAGGATGTTACATATTAAATTCAACTTCCCGAATTTAATATTAATAATTAAAGACGTTGAACTCAAGATAAAATCAAGGGATTTGATTGAGACAAAAAGAAGCAACTTTTTAAAAAAGAGTTTGTCAGAATTTGAAAACCCTAATCAGACATGGAAGCTTTTCAGAAGCTTACATTATTTGGGAAAGAAGACCAAGGCAATTTCCATGATTGTCCGGATTGAAAGAAGATTGACAAAATGATGAAGATGAAAAGTTTAACGGCATTTAACGGATATATTTTTAGAGCCTATATATATCAAGGCACACGAAGAGGAAGATAGAACTTTTAGAATTCTCACGCTGTGATTTTGCAAACTCTTTGTGCCTACGAGTTCTACAGTTACATCTAGTAACTCTAAGCCAATCTCGAGCTTATACTCAACATTAAGCAAGGCTCAACGAATCACAACAGTGATTCATCTCTCTTTCAAGATTATATTTCTTGAAGCTGATCAGTGAAGTGGGAAGCCACGAAGGACTGAAGGTCAGTGAAGCCAGGGCTGTGAAGGAGCTACGATTTGTGAAGCAACAAGGTTGTGAAGGACAAAGCAAGCAGTTGAAGCAAGCCAAGGGTGAAGGATTGTAGCTGGTGAAGCAACGAAGGTTGCCAAGGACCAGACATTGTAGTGGCAGTTGAAGACCATCGTGTTGAAGGAACTGCAAGGGTGTTTAATAGTGTTTTATCACTGTTAACTATTGTATTTGGTGTATCGGGATACAATAGTAAAATTCCTCCTAACCACAAGGAGAAGAAAGGAGTAGCGGATTACACCACCGTGAACCTCTATAAAGTTTTTGGTGTTCTTTACTTTTTGCATTGCATTGCATATACACACACTCAACAAGATTGAAACAGTAAATTATACTTTGAAAACTAAACCTAACAAGGGGCTATATAAATAAATCCGTTGCACTACTTTGTATTGTTTAAAAAGTTTAAAAAACCTATAAGTTCATTCACCCCCCCCCCCCCTCTGAACTTATAGAGCACCTCCTAGGGACCAACAGTCTTCAAGATTAAGAAATCAACTCGCGGACCTGGAAAGATGAAACAAAGCACGTCAGAGGGAAGCCCTGGGTATGAGCCTGGGACGACCGCTCTGATGCTTAATTAAGTAGGTGAGAGCAAGATGCAGAATCAAGCTTAGTGAAGGAAAAGTTTCAGAAGTAGCAGAAAAGAGATAGAAAATAAAAGGGAGGGAGGCAGGTGAGCCGCTATTTATAAGGGTGGAAGTTGCATATATATGGTTATGCCATTGGAATCTTCGAGGAGCCCGTGCGACGTGGCCAGAACTTCGATTGACGAACGATCAGTGGCTATGCTCTTCTGGCAATGCAGGAAATCTTCTATCAAAGTTCGGGACTTATCGTGGGATCGACTAGGGTGATCACCTAGGCTTATCACTCGGGCTGGTCACCCGGGCTGATCTCTCGTGCTGGTCTAGCTAAGGCCAGCTGGGCTGGCCCGAAATTCTTCAAGTGCTGGAGCCGGGCTGATCATGGCTATGAGTTGTGCGTTGGGTTGAGCTTCTTCCTTCCTGTCGAGCTAATTCGCCAAGCTGATCTCCCACGCTGGTCACCCGGGCTGATCATGTGAGGGGAAGAATCGAGTTGCCTGAGCCGGGATGATGTATCCTGATGAACCCGGTCATCTCCCCTGTCCTTTTGTCCACGTGTATAGGAGAAAATTCAAGATATATCATCAGTCCCCCAAGTTTATAGTGCAAATGAAGTACAGACTATGAACTTAGAAATCGAGTCAGGTTCAACTAGTCCACGTGGACAAGAGTCTGAGGTAAATGTCGGAGAAGCCGGCGACGATGACTGAGGAGTCGACGATGACGGTGATAGAGCCGTAGCCAATGATTGAGGAGTCAATGGTGACAGTCAAGGAGCCATAGGCGACGATTGAAGAGTCGACGGTGATGGCTATGGAGCCATAGGCGACGACTGAGGAATCGACGATGACGGCTAAGCAGCCCCAGACGACGACTGAGGAGTCGAAGAGAGCCGAGTGCGACATGAGCACATTGATTCCACTCTGATGAGCTCATTGTCAGGGTGTGAATAGCCTAACTCGCAGGTGAACGGCATGGGACGAATCCCAAAGCACGGGTGGCAATCATCTCGGCGGGGCAGACCTAGCCTACGAGCTTCTGAGCGGGGACTGACCCTGGAGAACAGGTCATCAAGGCGGGTGATCGGTGCATTTTATGTAACTTTTTCTTTGTTTATTTGTTCATAAGTTATACTGACTTCATAGCTGATTTACACCATTATGGTTCATATTTCATACATGACCACTAATTCATGGTTGCATAACATTCTATGCATAATTCTTGCATTTTAGCATATTTTGAATACAGACGTATTCCACGTCTGCTTCTGGCCAAATCCAGACATTTGTAGTTGTTTCTAGTATTAAGCCAGACGTTTCTACGTCTGAGTTATCCACACCTAGAACCACGTTTGAGTATCACACATACCAGATGTATGCTTGTTTTAAAACATAAGATCAGTCGTTGGTGTTCTTAATCATTCATTACATAGACATTAATCTTCATATAAGTCACGGTACGACACCATGGACCATCTTATTTCTTATGAATCTTTTCCAATATCTTTGACAGTAGAACATACGACCCCACGGATCGAAGTTTGTCAATGATTAAAGAAAGGAAGATCATCAAAGTCTATTCCACGACTGAGGAAGAGCTAGCAAAGCTCTGAAGACTTCAACAACAACTCTCTACATCTCCTTCAAAGAAGACAGAACGTATGACGTCTGAAGACCAGACGTAGCTTTGTCAACATCAAACGTGTTCTCAAGGAAATGAGCTGGAATACAACTACTAAACAAACCGTTGCAAGAAGAATTTCTCCACGTACTGCTATGAAAATATCTTCAACAAAAAAGCGTCTAGAAGAGGAATCTTCTCAACTACCTCAACAAATATTTTGCACACTACTCAAGAACATCTCAACCGTTCAGCTGAGAAAAACCTTGAAGACCGTTGATCTGTAACTACCCCAATCTGAGAAGCTAACTTTTAAATAGGAGTCATGTATCATCTGTAATCATGTGTAAGAACCACTCAAGCATTCAAGCAACCAGCATTCTTGTATTCCTTAGTTTTCTCATTTTTGAGTACCTCAGTGTCATTCTAACTGAGAAATCAATAGTTTTAATGGCCTAAGTGTACTGTAATTCGTTCATCACAGATTGAATTCTTTTAATCAAACTTTGTCTATGAAGTTTGTTCCTTCGATTTAGTTTTCTTCTTTCTCTATTTCGGTTTCTTGGCCAATTCTCATTTCGAGAAAAGGAGA
>JAOWBR010157659.1:0-32575 GCA_028571145.1 Dionaea muscipula
AAAGGGGTAGCCCTTAACTTAGCTAAGTTAAGGGCGCCCTTACAGGATAAATCTTGTATATATATATATATGGGGAGGGTTAAAATGACACTAAATTGTACACAACTTTGTACACAGAAACTGGACCATTGGATGAAGCAAAATGAAGGGACAAGATTAAATCATCCTTAACAAAACCTTAGATCCCTAAACCATCATCTTCCATCCATCATCTTCAGCTAGCCGACCAGCATCATGGCTGACCGCCGACCATCATCATCATTGCCGATCGCCGAACCTGACCACCATGGCCATCTTGCCGCCATCCACCATCATCATCGCCGACCGCCGAACCCGACCACCATGGCTATCTTGTCGCCATCCACCATCATCTTCCTCCCTGCTGCAATCATCGTCGTCCATTGTCGCCGCCAAACATAGACCTTGACCGCCTCCTGCTGCTATGGACGCCAAGCAGTTGAGCACCATCTTCTTCCTCGCAGACCATCAACATCGTCTTCTTCCTCAGTGACGTTTGGGTACAATCAGCCTATCACCGTCGGCGGTGGGTGGAGGGGTGGGAGGCGACAACAAGCATGGTGGCGGCGGCTCCTGCTCCTGGCGGTGTTGGTGGCGGCGGCAGGTAGTGTGGCGGCAGGTGGAGTGGCGTCCATGGTGGAGCATGGCGGCAGGCTGATGGCAGCCATGGTGGTGGTGGATGGCGGCAACCATTGGAGGAAGATGATGGAAGAAGATGGGATTAGGGATCTAGGGTTTTGGTTTATTATATTTTAATCTGGGCTATTGATCTGTGGATGATCCAATGGCCCAGTTTCTGTGTACAAAGTTGTGTACAATTTAGTGTCATTTTAACCCTCCCATATATATATATATATATTTCTTTTTTTTCTAGTAAATATCGGAGCATCATGGTTTTGATCATCTGTCATGCATCAATGAATCAATTGCAACCAACTTATCCACCGAGGGCTATTCCGATGTCCTATCAAAACATCCATCTGGTGTATACCTCGGGTGGGCTTGGTTTGTTGACACGAGGCGTATACAAGGCAGTCTTGAGCATTGGTTGGAATCCATATTTCAACAATCAACAGAAGTCTATTGTGAGTAAAAAGAAAATGGACTTGGGAAATTTTGCTGTCAAACTTTGTTTACATTGTCTTGGTTTTATATTTTCTAGGAACCTTGGCTGGCTCCACTGTTGCAAAAATAGGGGTGGAATAGGAATGCTATATCATCCTAAAGCAGAATACATAGATAATCATATGCAAGCCAAGTATAATTAATAACTTCATTAAAGTGAATACATGAACAGTCTTAAATGAGTAACCAGAGGTCAGAAGAATCGATTTTTGTCTGTAGATAGATCAGAACATAACCAGTGTCTGCCAGCCCAGAAGCAGAGTAGAAGAATTGGTTCTTCTATGAAGGCAGAATGTCAAATTCATCAAACGACAATAGGAAGACCGTTTACAGACCTGCACAAGTAACAAACAAACAAGAAAAATAGCTAAATCCAACGTAAAAACGTTGTGCCCTTAAGAACCTTTACGCCGCCCACCATCTCCGGTTCATGCACGGGTTGTTAGATAGCGTAGGTTCTCCCAATATAAGATAGCTCTCTATCTAGCAGCTGCACAAGTACTGCAAGACACGGAAACGTGATTGGGTGATGATCTTTCTCTTTCTCGAAGTGTCGGTGGCGGCAAAATAAAGAACAGCAGCAGCAGGAGGAAAGAATCGATTCTTCTGGCCTGACTGTGCAGATTGTGGCACGCCTTTGCGTCTCCTTCGGTTGTGGCGTGGAAGAGACTTCTGGATCTTTTGGATCAGCGTGATTTTTTGTCTTTCCTCTTCAATTTGCGTCTAGGATCAACTCTTGTGAGTCCCCCTACTGCTGTGCTTTGGATCAACTTGTGTATTCTCCATGTATGTGTATTCTTTCATATGGAGTTCTCTCTTTCTCCATGGAATTGGCTGCCCCCCATTGGAGTTCTCCTATCTCCATTCATTTCTTGCAATTAGCAGCCTGCTCTTCTTTCTTTATTCACGTGGGTTTCTCATATGGTATCTGTTAGCGATTCTATATACTCTAGGATCGAAAACTGTACATAAATAATATAGAATACCTGAATTGGTATAGCAGAAGCACGTACAGTTTCTCTTTAACGATCGGACTACGGACGAATGAATCTCGCCTTCTTCTTCGGTCTTCTATCCGCGAAGTTGGAATCACAAGGAAACCAACCGATTGGGTGTCCACAGATCGAATGTTCTCTCCTTGGTGTGGAACCGTATTTGTGTGTATTCTTGTGCGTAATTAATTGGCGAGACGAGTACCCTTATAAATAATTATCTCAAATGAATCTTTCGATATCTATTTAGATATATTCCCAAAATATATTAATTAGATTTACCGCTATCTTCAATAGCAAATATGATTCACTTGAATAATTGAGCCCAACTCAATATCGGGTTCAATAATAATATGGATCAGCCCACTTGGACGCCCATAAGCAAACACATATTTGCTACAGTATCAAAACCAATTGCCATTTTAACTCTTCTTATAATTAAGGAGAGCGATGAGTTATAAAACCAATTGCCATTTTAACTCCTCTCTCACTATTCACCCTCTATTTTTTCATCCACACTCAAAAAAAATCATTACATAACTCTCTCACTATTCACCCACTACAAATCTCCAAATTTCCACCATCCTCAATCTAAGAGCAACCACACTAACACACTCAAAAAATACTACCTATCTCTCTCACTATTCACATATTAATTTTCATTCACACTCAAAAAAATTTTTACACTAATATTACTATTCACCCGTTACATCATTACACATTTTTCAAAAAACTCTACTTTTAAAATTACTATTCATCACATTTTATTAATCATTACACAATACTCTCACTATTCATGCACCCATATTTTTATTCACACTCCAAATTTACTACCACACTCAAAAAATCATTACACAATCCTCTCATTATTCATACACTTCGAATTTTTTCCTTGCTAATGTCGCTCTAAAACTTAACCTTTCCATATTTTTTTCCATCCCCCTTAAACAATCATCACACAATTCTCTCACTATTGACAAATTTATATAAAAAAATTTTCATCCATACTCAAAAAAATCTTTACAAATTATTACACAATTCATCCACTATTCATCCTCTCAAAAACTATCCAAAACTCAAGTACCAACAATGTACATGCTAATCACTCAGAATCACAGCTGCTTCATTGAGGCTTTTCCAAAATGCTATGCAGCAGTTCTTCAACGGTACTCGATCAACAGCTTTTCCTTTTCTTTTTCCTTGGTGAAGTACGTACTTCAAAGTCTGTCTACTGATCACTAACAGTACTCGATCGAGTTCCACTCTTGGAAAGGAGCAGGTCTTTCATATCCTTGTAACTCTTGAGCTCTTCCAAGGCATCTGCAGCCCTCCGAGGCATGAGAAAGCCAGAAGTTTTCCCAAGCTGCAGCTTACCACCAGCTCCTCGTTCGGGTTTCAGAGACTGGGCTGCTGAGTAATAGCTCGAGTCCTGCTGCTGCCGGAGCGGAGGAGCTGTCCTCAGCATTTGAACAAGAGCGCCAACTGCCGCATCTTGTGATGTCCGGCCCATCGAGAATGTTGGGGAAGCGAAATCCAGCCCTCTTCTAGCATCAGAAGAAGGATTGACCTGGCCCTGGCTGCAAATCCACAATTAAACATCACCCTAGCCAGCTCCTCAACTTATTAACTGAAGCATCATATCATATAATTTTATTTTATATGACCCGGGCCGGACCCGTCATTTGAAAATACTATGCAGCAGTGATGAACCGTATGTTTTAAGACAATCAAAGAAGTTTACACTAGGCCTAGGCCTAGGCCTAGCTGCTAATTAATAAAGTCTTGAAGAAGGTGAAGAAGAAAACTTGAAGCAAGCTATGGCAAGGATTGAAGGATATATAATGCACTCTCATGGGGGAGGTCAAACCCCATGCACTCTCCTGAAACTGACCTAGGGGATATTAATTAATTGAGTCAATCTCATGCACACGACTACATATCTTTGTTCATTTGCTAGCACGGAGTCGAGATTTGCTACTGATATCGATCAACACGATAAGCGGGATAACAATGGCCGACCGGGGATTACACAAGGTGTACGCCATACATACCACACAACTCTTTCACACAGACTTAATAAATGGGGAGATGATTTACCATCAAGTGATGTATCAACACCACTGAGCAGAGGGCTACAGTTTCCTCAAGGCTATATCAAAAACGATTTAATTCTCTTTTCCCAAAGTCAAGATCCTTTGCTTCTTAATCATAAAACAATTGTTATCTACATGCAGTAGGCTAGCTCTTGACACGGGAAAGGAGATGAATACTTAAAGGGGTTCCAACAGCAAATCATGCTAGGGAAAGGGAAGTTAGGTTTAGATATTCCGTTCATCTGCAGGAAGCACAAAGTGGATGAAATGTTTCTGCCCAACATCTAAAAGAGAAGAAGAGAAGTACCTAGATACAGGATCGCAAGTGTCGACATCATCAACATCAAAGGGAAGAGAGAAGTCGCACTCATCCAAGTCATCTTGGAAAGACACTCTACTGGAGCTTCTTGAAAATCCTACTCGAGGGGAGCTACCAGAAGAAAGCAACCCCGAAAAATGCCCGGAATCTTCTCTACTGTCCCTGCCCACCTGTGCAATAAAACAACTGGACTCAGTATACATACAGCATGAGAAATAAGCATTTCCAATACCAGAAGTCCACAACCATCAACATGACCAATACAACTGCTTGCAATACCTACCTTTGAACCAGCCATTCCAGAGTAGGATTCTCCAGGGCCCAATTTACTAGATGACCTGATCCCGGATTGAGATGGAGAATCTTGTGAACAAGGATCAGTCTTGGCATGCCGTGGAGATAGAGGCGGAAGAGAGTGCCTGTTCGGATCAGAATTATTGGGAGAAAGGTATCTCGGACTCCTATTCATCATTGGATGCGGAATAGCAACCGGGGAAGATTCTGGTCGTAGCCGAGACTGACTTGGGCTATGTCCTAGGAGGAACGCTGGAGGCGATGGAGAAGAAGCCGGAGAGAATGGAGGTGAAAGTTGTTCTTCAAAACTGCTAGTCTTATAATGGCCGGATGGCAGTCTGTTACCATGAAGTCTCTGACCTATGATATTCTTTGGTGGGGAAGAAAAATCACCTGGACTAAATGAACCACGGCGTACAGGCGGTGACCCACTAAAGGGCAGATTTTGGAAATTAGTAGCAGCATGGATGCCAGCTGACCAAGTATGTGGGCGAAGAACTGGAACGGAAGGAGGTGACCTTGCTGCTGCTGCTGCTGCTGCTGCTCCTCCTCCTCCTCTTGCTGGGAATGAGGTTGGACGAAATCCCTTCTCCTTTGATGGAAGGACCCTCATCGGATCAGTAGCAGGGCTACCGACATAATTAGCAATGATCATAGGAGGAAACGATGTAGAACCCTCGACATCAAAATCTGACAACACTGGCCTATAAGTTACAGACACACAAAGGCAACCATTCACCCCCTCCACCGGTACAAATCGATACTGTTTCATCATTTGCTCTTCTTCCCTTGAAAATGGGTCACTAAAAGAGGAGACCTTGTACATGACATCATATTTACAACTTTGGTTGGCAGAACTCAGGTGCCTAAATATCCTATAAGCAGGTAAAAGTTTTGTCATCGACTGCAAAGATCGCAAAAGTATGATAGCTTTCTTGTACATTTTCTTGTAGAGCACTGAAGCATCGCTATTCTGGGCAGGCAATACCCTCATATTCTCATACTGTATCACCCATCTCTCAATCACGGTCTCAACTGCTATCCCCTTCACCGGCTCTCCACCATACAAATCATCACGAGAAGAACCTGCCTGTCCACGACGAACCACAATTACATCAATAACCGTTGGATCCATCAAATTCCTATGCAGAATATGCAGGTTTTCTAGAGATGCAGGGCGGTCTCCCAGCGCCAAATTGAACCATTTTTCACTTTTCTTCAACCTAGAGCTGGCCGAAAGTTCACCACCACGATCTCGAGGTCTGAGCGAGGGAATCCTTGATTCCAAAATTACCTGCGATGCCTTCAAGAGGAATTGAGACACAATCTGCTCCACTCTTCCCGCTTCAGACGAAGAATTCACTTGAAAATCCATGGTTCCTCAACCGAGATAAACAGTATTCTAGACCTTTTGCCCAGATTCTTTGGCCAGATCAACAACAATTACACCAGCACCACCAGCAGCAATGCCAATTTTGCGAACCAGTAGTTACCCAGTTTGAAGAAGTTGGCAAACAGGGTTGGCTCTTATCCAATTCAATAAAAAATAAGGGGTCAAAATTTGCAACCAACCCCACTCAGGAATTTGGGATGGAGAAGCAAGGGATTATTTGATTCTAAAAGAAACAACGAAACAGGCTTGGTTGGTTCCTATCCAATTAACGTCAAAAGAGCTGATTAAATTTGCAACTCCAGTCGAGAGTTTAAGATGAACAAGGAACCTGGCCATGGCATCCCTTGATTCTCATAGTATGAACAGTGGTCAGATAGGGGCAAAAACAAGCACATCAAATCATCAACTCATTACTCAGCTGGGCATCTTCCAAAAATCAACAAGCCCTACGGGAAAACTTCAAAAAGAAATAAAACCCCCAAATCTTAAGCAAAAGAAGGGGCACAAATAAAATAGGGATAGAATCAAACAAATACAAGCAGACGGGCAAGCTCAAAGACGTGAAACTTTACCAAAATCTTTCGACCTAAATCATCAGCAATCACAACGGGGCATGATTATGAACAGAGAGGGACTTACAGGTACGTGATTGGGGCAAAGGGATAAGGGATTGAACTAAAAACCACAGAAGGGGATTGATTGCGTGAAGAAGACAGATAGAAGGGGTAGAAAAAACGAGGCACCAGCTTTTAAATTCACAAACTAATTTGTGCTGTGGGTGGGGTGATCAATTCAATTGAGCTCACAGGCACAGCTCAGATCCCATCGGTGCATATAATTGTTCTTTGTTATATTTTTACTCTTCTAATATTTTATTATTTTCTTCTTTTTTTAATGGGGTAATTTAAATATCTTAATCTAATTTAAGTGGATAATAATATAAAATTTACGTACATCTGTATGCAATGATACGTTTGCATTTACCAATTTAAAAAAAAGGGGCTAATCTTGAGTCTTGACAAGGGTTTCCAAATTCCGAAGTAATCTTAGAAGATTCGACCCTCGTTGGAGACGCTTTACTTCAGCAATTAGCGTAACCTTGTTCCTATTTCCCAATTGAAACTTGAGAGGCCCGGACGCCCGGGCTGTCCGGTGGCTCGCGAGATGCACTACCGGCTTGATTCTTGAACGCCGAGCATAGAACAAGAAAGTTATGGGGTTTTCTTGTTGCCCCATCTGCCAATTGGCCTTTCCAGTCAACGAGCTCGACTGGTGAAATTTTTGTTCTCTCATCTCGCCATTGATATCAATTGAATTTTCCTCTTGATCACTTGAAGTTTTATGTTTTCGGTTTCTTGCAGGCATGCGAATAGTCATTTTGAAGAGGAGGAATTTGCAAAAGACTCGGAGTTGGCTCGCCAAATCGCTCTTGCCCCTCCCAGCCCTCCTTGTTATGTGAGTATTGTTGTGCTCATGGGTTGGATAGTTTGCTCCATGAGTATTCAAATTTCAATTAAGAACTAGAATTAAGACTAGAAGTTGTTTTTTTTTTTTGTGTTTTCCCGGTTGTGGTGGTGGGGTGTAGATGGTGAGTAATGACAGACAGCAGCTTACCAGTACTCACCTTTGACTGATTGGTCCGTGTATTGGAGTGGCTTACACCACCATGGTTCCAAATCCGAAACTGTAAATGTTATAAAGAAAAGCAAAAGGTGCTCTAACATTAAATGATTAATGATGCTGCATTGCAGGTGAATGACTATGTAGATGAGCCATTTGAATGCATTTTTGAAGAAGCTTCTGATGTGAGTACCCTTTACAGTATTGGAAGCAGTAGCCACTCTAAGGCAAATGACCTTGATGAAAAGATTCGTAGTATATTAAGCTCACAGTATAGAGCCACCTTTCACAAAGTTGAAGGTGGGTTGATAAATATGCTCAAGAACTGTTTGGAATCAGAACCAGGATATTCAAGAAGCATATTGTCAGGATATGTCGATCATTTTCATAGTATCGCGTCTGAAGGTGTTGGCTGGACTTGTGGTTGGCGCAATATCCAAATGGTCTGTTCCCACTTGCTTGCTAGAAGACCAGAAGCAAGAGATGTTCTGTTTGGTGGTTGTGGGTTTGTGCCTGATATTGCTTCACTTCAGAGATGGCTTGAAGTTGCTTGGGAAAGGGGATTCGACTTTCTTGGATCGAATGATTTCAATGGAAAAATATACGGCTCAAACAGGTGGATTGGAACAAGTGAATGTGCAACGCTGTTACGCTCTTTTGGTCTACGGGCTAGAATAGTGGACTTTGATGGCCAGAAAAATGAGTATTCAAGGCACGTTTATGGACCCATGGACAGATATGTCTCTAGGAGGAAAACCGACAACTTGGAAAAGCCTTATACATCCAATGATTTCTCTTCAAGGTCAAGGAAGTCTAGGAGTTATCAAGTTCTTATCGAGTGGGTATGGACTTACTTTTCTAGCTACGAGCTCAGTGGATCACACAAGCAAGGTGTAGTTGTCAGTGACAAAATGTAAGCCAATCTTCTTCAGCTTATAGCTCTTATATTGGTTCCATTGTTCACATGTCCTATTCCTGTGCTTCAATGTTGCTTTTCTGAAAATGAAATCACTTTAGTGGAGAATGGAGGTTGTCATTGGAGCTGATCATCTCTGTAAGTGCTTCTTTACATTTTTTTTCTCCTTGATTTCTTGTGGAAAACAGGCCCTTGTACTTCCAGCATGATGGGCATTCAAGAACAATTATTGGTGTTCAAGTGAAGCATCAGCAGAATGGTGCAAAACAGTACATCCTGCTAATCCTAGACCCTTCACATGTGTGTATATTCCGTTGCATTTGAGTAAGCGATTATTTGGCTGTGTATTATGTCTTCAACTAAAATATCATTATTGATCGATGAACTACAAGTGGCTACCAAGTTCATTCATCTCATTTCAATACATTTTGGTCAATTAGCGCTAATGTAACTGGGTTTGATGAGCTTGCAGTCTGTTTACTTGTGCTTCAGTTTCTGAGAAGTTTTATCTGATGTACATGTAAAATAAACTCCATCGGGTTAACAGTGAAATAAAACAGCCCTTTAAAGTTGTTGTATTAGTTGGGGTATAACTGAGACAATGACAAATTTTAGGAAGACTTTCGGGCCTATTGAGTTGATAGTAAGAGCTTATCCTATTGTAATTTAAGAGTCATTAAAAAAAATCTGACTCGGGACCAAATGAAAAAGCTACTTTATTAAGCCTAGATTGTAGAGGGAGAAATACAAATCAAGAGTAACTTTTGGCATGTGGATTATGACGTTAAGGCATGTATCATGTTTCTTCTTGCCCCTAAGCTGTAGAAAAAGAAAGCTCATCCTCCTACACACCACTGAAGCTGTTATACTTCTCATGCTATACCCAACCATAGTAGAGCATTAGTAGATAGAATAAAAGCTAAGGAAAACCACGATCTATCTGAACCAAGTTCAACTTCCATAACTTACTCACTTCCATAAGCATTCTGCTGTAGCTTGTTATACTTTCCCTATTGATGAGAGAGCATGATGTGATGAAGATTTTGTAATTAGTATGAACGTAGTAGTATAGTATGCCCTTTTCTTTCTGTTTGATGCCTATGACTTTGCTTTTCCGTTCCGTCAAATTAACAATAAAAATTAACTTTGAACGTTTGCTTCTCACAGATAACAAAAGCTCTGGAAAGTTGTCTTAAGAAAAATTCTGGATGGCAGCAGCTGATTAAGCGAGGCATTCACACGTTAAGAAAGCCTCAATATCAGGTCTGAACAGATTCTAGCTAGCTACATGAACTAACTTTGTGTTGTATGCCAGCTGATGGCACTTGTTTGTTTGTCTGTTTGTTTTTCCTCACCAGTTGTTGTATGTGGATACTGGTCTTGCACATGAAGAGGAGATGAAGACCCTTAAGAATATAGACAGTGATTCATATTGAAATATAGTGGAATCTATTGCCATTACTGGGCCTCAGTTTGCAAGGCATGTCTCTTCGTTATTTTTGAGCTTTCTTGGCTAATACTATACACATTCCTACCTGTGAATCTATATCTTTCTTGGCCAATTAATACACATGTTGATCGTGGACTTTTGGTTCCTCGTCATGAATTCAGGAGGGACTGATCATAGAGAGAGCACTGATGCTGTACAGGGGAGGGGGTGTGTGCTACGCTATCAACAGATTACTATATGTGAGAGATTTTGAGCCTTTTGTTGCTGTTTGGAAACTGCATTTGAACCCGGAAATCTGTGGTTGTATGAGCTCACTCTTCATAGCTTCTTGTTACCTTTTGGGATAGTAAAGGACACTATCTCTAGTTTCAAGATATCGTCGTTTTTTTTTCCCTTCCTAATAGTGAACGAGGCTCTCGGTACAACTTTGGGATGGATTTTTGTTTCAATGGTCGGGCAGGAATGATTGATATGTATGATGAGGATGGTTGTACTTTTTTTAATGTTTTTATCTCAAAGATTGATGGCCATGCATTAAGCATAATTTGTTTTGTGGTGCTGAAATGCAAACTTAAAAGAAAACCCTCCCAAAAGCAGTTTAAAAACATAAAAGTGATGATCACGAGTGAGATCCTTTTAAGTGTGCATTTCAGAAAACTCCACACAAGTGAGATGATCACAAGTGTGATGATAATTTAAGAGTGATGATCCCAGGTGTGATGATCACACTTGACTTGTATAACCCTTCAAACTCATCACCCACTAGTATCCCTTCCATATTAAAAGAGGAGAATTGCACATTTATTTTGTCTTCAATTTTTATTCGTTTTAGACTTCTTTTGTCTTCTTCACCCCGCCGCAACTGCCTTCTCCTTTGTCGTCTTAGTTTTCTCCTTCTTCGCGATCTTTACCGTGACTTTTACTTTTTGTGCAGCCTTATCCGTCGTTTTCGACTCTGTCACTGTCGCCTTCATCTTTAGGCTCATTACTTTCACACCGCCGTCGTTGTGTTGCGAAGGAGAAAACAAAGGCGGCGAAGGAGAGGTGGTTGCGGCGAGGCAAAGATGACAAAAGAAGTCTAAAACGAACAAAAATTGACGACAAAATGCATGAGCAATTCTCCTCTTTTCATGTGGTAGGAATACTAGTAGTCATGAGTTTGAAGGGTTATACAATAGAAAACTGCTTTGTGGCTTTTGAGTTTGTCAATTTGTATTGAATCTTGATAGGATGACATTAGAATGTTGTGGTTTAGTGAAGGCATTAAGGTGGCTTTTGAAGTATCGTCAATGACCTAATAGGGGATTTAACATTTTCTTCATGAAATTAGCACGTAGTTGATTGTTTGTTTTATTTGTGATCCTTTTTCTTTGCTTTTTGAAAGTAGTTTTTTCTGATACACCGTAGACATTCTGCAATTGTTTGATTCATTTTTGTCACCATCTTTAGCTAGGAAAGGGTATGTATTAATATTATTGCCATATTTAGTCATCAACACCTGATCCTCCTCTTCCATCCCTTTAGAACTCTTTGCCAAAAGATCAGGTTATCACTCAAACCACCTGACATATTAGATTGTCTGTTCACACAAAAGCTATACAATAAATAAGATTCACTGAATCTGTTTATACAAGATTGTCTGTTCACACAAAAGCTCTTCTGCACATCCATGAAAGATTCACTGAATCTGTTTGTTTGACACCTTAAATAATTGGACTACAAGTGGGATGTAGGTAAAGGTCCTACAGCAGCCACGGGCTCAAGCCAGAACATAAAAAAGATGATTGTCCAAGCTGATAATTTAGTACCTCATAATCTCTCTTAAAACAAGAGCTAAGAACAAAGTAGCTAGAAGTCTTAAAAAACTATTACTGATAACAATATATAAGCAACTGCGTATGTGTTCCGATATCTATAAGGATGTAAACATGAACCTGAAGGTGAAGATAAAATTGTTAATAATTCCTGCAAATTGACCATTGACTCAGAGAGTATAGACAAATAAAAAAAAAAAAAAACATGGCGATAATCACATGAAACGTGCGACGCCATTTGGGTCATTTGAGTTGCTTGCAAAGCAACTGCATATGTGTTCCAACATCAATATGGATGTAAACATGAACCTGAAGGTGAAGACAAAATCGTTAATAATTGCTGCAAATTAATTGGCCATGGACTCATAGAGTATCAGTAGACAAATAAAAAAACATGGCAATCATCGCATGAAATGTGCGAAGCCATTTGGGTCGTTTGAGCTGCATGCATGTATCCCACAAAAGTAGTGAAAGGCTCAGAAAAACTTTTCCCTCCAAGGTTCAGAAACCAAAGGCGCCAAAACAATAGAACTCATCACCATTTCCCACAATTATTTCTATGATCTCCAAATCATCAGTGCAAGCAAGGAATCTTTAAATAGTATATATTAAAATTGATCCTCATCATATATCTGTTGAAGAAGTTCTAACAAGAATAGTTCATTACACTTATAAATGATGCATGCCATCAGATGCGTTGAACTAACCAGGGACTACATATCATACCTTAAATATCGGCTCTACAATCTCATGAAATACTTTAGTCGAATGGCCATGTCCAGAACGAGGATTTGAGATCACTAGCATTGTCAGCGACTGGTGTTTTAGACTTTATCTGTGATTCAAGAGGAAAATCACTGAAGAAAATCTGAAGCCTGCTTCTTTGATGATACCAGCGGATGGGGCAAACAGTTTACAAAACATTGTTGTTCTGCAAAGCCACTCACCCACTGCAGGGCCTCATCTGGGTTGGGTTAGCTGCCAAGAATTAATCAAAAGTCCCTTCGGTTCCTTTGAGGCTTCCTAAAATAAGAAAAGACACATGAGTGAATAGTAAAATGTATTGTATGACACCTGAAGAAGTAAGGAATATTCAAAATGTAAGGAAAATACAATCTCAGTGCCTATCATTGATGACATTTTTTAAGAACAAAGGCCATATGCACAAAAAGTCCTTAACAGAAATCACATCTTCCAAATACAAGGTATTAGGACCCCAAGCAAGTGCCTAAACAGAAGCATCAAGGCAGCATGTCACATAGATGGCTAGCTATGGCTATGTATTGCAGCGTGTATCACAAGATAGGTCATGAGAATTTCTGAAGCAGATCAGAAGATATGATATTCATGATCAGCATCATCGATTCAATCAGAAATTGATCCAAAATGGAGTATAGAATAAAGGATCGTGGTATCACATCTAAACGGTTTTTGTCTTGTGAAGATCAAGTTTAAAGAAATAAATATAGCAGAAAATACTTTTGTACCATATCATTGAATACTTTGTGAATATTATATCCCTACCGGCTCAACCTGATAATTATTAAAGCAGAGATGTATACCTGATTGGATTTTGTTATTGAGAAACCAATAGTCATAGGTCCACGTTGTCCCATAGTGAATCTGTTCTAGCTTGAAGATTAAAACATTCAAGCAAGAAAAATAAATATCAAAAGGTTACTCTATGATTGAAGTTGCTAAGAGTATTCTAATTGTTGAAATGTAAAAAATTTCTATATAGTATTACACATATACATTTATTTATGTCTTTTTAGATTGAGCCAAAACCTAATTAATTAAGAACTAATAGCCTTCTATGAAGTATTCCTATAAATTAGAACATGAAATAATGTTATCTATTATCTTATTACACACCTATTGAACGACATGGAAGGTTGACATTATTAGAAAAAACAATACTAATCATAGTTTACTACATGTCGGCAATTCACTAACCAACTCTCATGTGATCATGTGGGGTTTGTTCATTCTTTCCAGCCTGAGCTTGGGCCGCAAGCTTATCTCTTCTGTAACCTTGACAAGGATGGCTTCTCACCTAACAATAGGCATGTATGTAGCCAAATCCTCGGGTGAAAAATCTCCAGGCTCCAGCCTCATTTTCACATGCAAGCACAAGTTGGCATAAATAACCAAAAAGAACAGCACCTTGAATCTCGGCGCACGCCTTGGGAATATGACTCACGTGGCCTTATAAGTCTTCTACCGCTGGGCATTTGCTTGAAGAGACTCCAGAGACTGATTCTTGCAGTGATAATCAAGAGCTATGTATGCCAATTGCCAGCAACCTGGTTTGCGGAACGAGAAATCAATCCATTGGGATGCCCATTCTAGTTCACCAAGTTAAAGCAAAAAAAATAAAATAAAAACACTAGGCCAATTTCACATCATATACCTGAGCGTCTGCCCATGAACAATGAACAATGAGGCGAAGCGGCCCTGCCGTTAGCCCCAGAAACACCTTCACAGACTTAATTTTCTTGTCCCCCCTCCACCCCAGTGCTGGCAAATGCCCTGTTGTGCCTTGGCCTGCCTTTCATCATTGTCATGGCTCCTTGTGGTAACAAATTTTTCTTCGCTGATGCTTTGCTGTTCTCCTTGCCATAAGCCCCATCCCCCTTCTCTTCATCTTCTCCAATTTTGCTTCTCTTCCTTGTATGTCAGCCTGGATGGCATGGTCTCTTTTTTCATCTGAGAGTCGAGCCAACCTTGCAAATTTCTTTGGCTGAACTTCTCCCAGTCTTGTAGTTATATCGTTGAAAGCAGGAACAAGGCCACGTCTCATCCAACATCCATTGATGAGCCACATTGAATTCAACTTGGGGAGGGACGGAGCATTTCGTAGTTCAAGGTCAAAGCAAAACGGGGAGTCTTTCAACCACGTCGAGAGAGAATGGCCCTTTGAGAGGAGGATTCCACTTCTTCCTTTACATGGAAAAAAGGGGGAACCCATCTCCCAAAGGAATGCCTTCACCGTGCTGTTTAAGGAGACCATGTTGTATTCTGCAGCTCCTGTCAACAATACAACTGATTTTGGAGACCCTGGAGAACCCTCTAATGATGCACCCTGCCAATAGCAAAATGGCACAGTCGGTGATAAGAAAACATTGGATCTGTCACATCTTCTACTCACCGGAAAATGCATAACATTGCAATAATACATAGATGCGATGAACAAAAAGGCAAAGTTTCCTTTCCTACAAAGATGGATATCATAACACATTTCACTGGAAGTGCAAACAAACAAGGTTGAATGTTTCTTTTTCGACGGAGTAAGTCATCTGTGATACCCTCAATTCCACATCGGTGATTGGAAAAAATGATTAAATATAAGCCTACTATGTTTTGTGTTTGTTAATGACGCTTAACCTTTTCGGACTAGAGAGGATAAAAGGGTTTGTTAAGGTGTGATTGACAGAACTCTCTGGGTTCAGGGCATTATAAGTGGTATCAGAGCGAGTAGGTTATGATGGGCTTGGTGCAGTGTAGTACCCGAGGGGCATCCACATCGGTAGTTGGGGAGGAATTGATATTAAATATAAGTCTCTTAACCTTTTTCGACCGGAGAGGATAAAAGGGTCAGTTAAGGTATGATTGGTAAAATTCTGGACTCGGAGCATTACACTACCTCTGAAACTCGTGCTTTGAATGCGGCAACTTTCTCATTAAAAATTGGGTTTCATAACGATTTCTACTAGCCGGGCTCATATCTTCCATGGAATTTAACACCACTATTGTTCCAATATGGGGTTGTTCATAACGTCAAATAAAAGATTACCTGCATGCAGTCAAGCCATAAAGTAAGACCAACTAGAGCTGCACCAGCAGACAGCTTCCTGAAATCAGCTCCCCAGTCCTTTTCAGTAACCCTGCAACATAAAAATGAAAAGATAATGAAGTTCCTTATGAATGAACAACAACACCATTAGGTACACCGATAGGCATGGCAACGTTCGAAACAATTAGTCATGGAGATAAAGAAACTGTTTCTTGAGCAATACTCATCTTCTCTTGCCTCATCCCTGTAAAAGGTGTTCAAAGTGTGATAACAAGATATCTTGTATATGAATCCATATATACTCATTTTCAGAGAATTCGTGACTAAAATCTCCACCATTTACCTGAACACATCATGTCTATAGATTTTTCTCTTTAACGCGAGTTGGAAAACCCAAGAAGCAGCCGCACGGAGTTCAAAGGCCCACAATAGGTCCTCCAAAGCATTGACAAAGTTAAAGGCAGCACCACCTTCAAAAGCTTGTAATCTTTCAAGTACACAGTCAACCTCCAGTACCAATGATGAGGATTCCACTGTCAAAAGCCTGTAACAGAAGACCGAACAAATAACTGTACTACCGGGAGCAGCAAAGAGTTAATGGCTGCAAAAGATTGGAAAGTAGATTAAAAACCATTTGTTTAAATCAATCTTTACCTTATTGGAAGGTTGAACTCAGCATTTTCGAGTGCTTTTAGGAGAAAGAGAGCTTCAGATGAGTGTTGACATAAACTTGCAGCTCGAATAAAGCATGTCCAAATCCTATGGTCCGGCTCTAAACCATCTTTTTTCATGGACATGAGCTTCTGAATACCAGCATTATAATCTCCATTCTTAAGATAAGCATCAATGACTGTAACGTATTGTAGTGTACCGATAGCAAAACCGCGCGACTTTAAATTGTTGAGCAGCATCTCCGCCTCTTTAGGCTGTCCGGAGCCAAATGACATCATTAGCATATGCGTTGGAGCACTGGGCTCCAGTCCAGATTCATTCATCAGAATCAACAGCTCTTCTGCTTTACTATAGCTGCCAGAGTTTCTATACATTCTAATCATTAAATGGTAAAAGGAGCGGTCCAATTTGTATCCCTTTGAATGTAAATGATCAAAAAGGTCCTTGGCCTGGTCCAACATCTGTTGCTTGCCAAGGGCAGCTATCAAGCTTTTGTAGGCATCCAGAGTTGGATCCATTCCTAGCTTTCTCATTTCATGCATCAGACGGAGGCCCTCTTCAGGTCTGCGATCTCGGCAACTTACAATAATCAAGGTATTGTAAGTGTCAGCATCAGGTTTAAGCCCATATTTTTGAATTTTGTTGTATATTTCAGCTGCCATTCCGTGATCCTGAATGTTTGTGTACATTTTCAGGAGTGAATTCCATACTACAAGATCAGGCTTCAAACCAGCTTCTTCCATTTCCGCAACAATCAGAGAAACATCCCTTACCTGTTTACCTCTAGAGAGTAAAACAATCATATCCCTGTAAAGATCCAAGGTGGGAACATAACCGGCAGCCTTCATTCCATGGTACAATTTTTTCACTTCAAATATGCTTCCAGCTCGAACAAACGCATCAAGCATCAAAGTAATGGTGCTTTTACCAATTTTGAAACCCATATCTTGCAGTTCCTGAATCACGACATAAAGCTCATCGGATCTACCATCTACAATCAGAGCCCCAATCAGGGCATCGATCGTATCGACGGTCGGAGCAGGCCCATCTGTCATCATGGTATTGAAAGCTGCCCTTGCTCGCTCATAGCAACCACTTGCAGCATAAGCTTGAACCAATGCATTCCACACTTTGCGGTCCACAACTCTGGACCTCTGCCTTAAACGACCAACCACACCCTCTGCTCGTTTAAACTCCTTGCATTTCCCGTATGCATCAATAAGGCCAACATACATGTCAACATTAGTAAACATGATGCCCTTTACTTCTGCCTCATCAATTAGCTTCTGAGCTGTCTCTGGGAAACTCATTCTGCAATATACGTGCACCATAATTCGGTAGAGATCCTCGGTTGGTTCTAGTCCATAAAACATCAAATCTGAAAATATCTGAGAAGCATCGCCATATAACTCGGACTCCTCGCAGCACTTTATCAGGGACTCATACATGATACTACTGCCAACACGCAACCCAAATCCCTTAATTTCTCTGTACCGAAACATGGCAGCATCGAGTTGCTTTGCCTTGCAAAGCACAACAACAAAGGCTTCTTCAAGCTGTTGACGAGAGGAAGTTTCATACGGATACAAATAATTGAGCAATTCCTGCGCTTCAGAATGGCGACCAGATGAACTATATTCATTCAGAATAGACATTAAATTCTCACGATCCAGCTCATTATATCCTTTCAGTAGAACTGATCTCAGCATTTTAGCAGCAGCATCATAGCATTCACCTTGGACAAGAACAGAATAAATGCCAAGGGGGTTTAAGGCAGATAATTCTTCCATATCCACTATCACTCTTTGAAGATCATGCTCCCTTTGCTCTTTTTTTATTTCTCGAACCAAGGCCAGATAGAGACGGTGATTTGGCACAAAACCATCCAGAACCATCTCCTTGTACAACATTAAAGCCTCGCTTAATTTGTTAGATCTCAAAAGAACATCCACCATAACTGAGTACGCCAAATGATCTGGTTTAATGCCCGACTTGAGCATGCAGTCGATGATCTCTCTTGCCTCCATTAGTTTACCAGCTTTTCCATACCCACATATCAAGGCACTGTATGTGCAGAGATTGGGTTTAACCCCACTATCCAACATCTCTGACATCAAATTCGCTGCTTCTCTCATTTTATTTCCTTTCCCAAGTGAATCGATTAGAACTGTATAAGTTACCGCATCAGGACTGCGACCTGACAATTTCATGTCCCTATAAAGCTGCAATGCCAATTCATATTCACCCTTCTTACCATACATATGGATGATGGTGTTGTAAGTCATCTCACACTTTTCGAATCCTCTTTTCATCATTTCCATACAAATATCTCTCACCTTTTCCACGTTGCCTTCTCTAGCAAATGCATAGAGTACTGAATTATATGTGACGGCATCCGGGAGAAAGCCTTTGGACTTCAATTTCTTCAGAAGGCTATCAGCCTTACTAGCCAGTCCACATCTTCCAAACACAGAAATCATCGCATTGTAAGTCCACAAATCAGGTGGGCATCCGTGAGCTTCCATGTCGCAGTAAATCCTGACGGCCTCCTGTAAATTGGAACCACGAGAGCATGCACTTATAAGAGTGTTATAAGTTATTGTATCCGGTTGAATACGGGACCTCCTCACTTCATTCAAAAGATCAATGGCCAGATTTGGCTCCATAGGGCCTGACTTCAATCGAGCGTTAATGACGGTATTAAAGGTAATGATATCAGGTTCACAGCCTCTTTCTCTCATCACATTTAACAATTCTTCAACCTTGGTGAACTTCCCACTGCGTGCATAAACACCCATCATAGCATTGTAAACTCGCGCTGAACCACTCAAAGCATGCTGTGTCCTCGTGAAAATCTCCACAGCAAACACTTCCTGATTTGCCTTTCCAAGCACCGACAATATCACCGCCACCATTTGTGCATTCATCACATCCAAATGCTTAGCGTCCAACCACTGGTACACCTCCAAAGCTCGCTGCCAACTAGACTGGCCCAAAAATTTCATCAGAAAGCAGTAATCACTGGGTGTCATTCGGCCCAATTCAGAATCCAAAACATCCTCTACAAGCTCCTCTGATGGGAGCCCTAAAATCCTATCGGCCAAAATCATGGCCCTATTCCTCCTATTTCCATCCTTTGCCAATTCTAAGTTATTTGCTCCCTTGACCCTTTCCTTTCTAGCCCTACCCAGCACGCCAGAAATCTCGCCATCAACCACAAGTTTCTTCCCCTCTTCAAGCTCCCCAATCCCATCCCCACCCACCAATTCGGTTAGTGGGGCTTGAGAGGATTCTACGAGTTTCAAACTGGGCCATCTCACTGAAGGGGAAGCTCTAGTATAGCTAAATTCTTGAGATTTTGACACTGGAATTGAACTCTCATTGGTTCTTTCTGTCGAGGAGGGTGATGGGACGGAGCAATTAAGAGAGGAGGAGGATGAAGAAGAAGAACACGAGTAGGTGGAGAGCTGTTTCCGTACCTTAACAAGTGGTTCGACGTGTAATGTTGACCCCGAGAACGTAAGGGTGCCCGTATATGCCATGACCATTGAGGAAACTTCAAGGGGTCTTCCTTTGTTTTCCTTTACTGTGTTTCTCAGAGCTTCCTCACATTCATTCGGTGGAGTGAAACAGAAGTGCGAACAGTGAACTCGAAGACCCTGCGGGTGGGTCCGCACGAAATATGCATTTCTGAATTTCGGTGCTGATAGGGACCAGGGTTGGTTGTTTTCTTTAATTAGTACAAATTCATCTTAGCAAGGAATGATGCTCTGTTTATGATCATCTTCTTCTTTTTAAATAGAACCAAAAAAAAGGGAGATGAAGAAACTGTTGCTTGGTACATCCTATAGGATTGCGGTTCAAACGCATTCTATTGTTCTAGGTTTGATTTTGTTACATCGAGAGTGCAGGAGGGAAAGGAAAGCACAATCTCAAAGTATAGTTGTATGTGGATTTATTATGGAAAGAAATTAATCAAGTGAAGAGCATCATACAACACACAAACTTCTGTTATTTCTACGGAAGTTTGTATGTTCTATCATGCTATTCACTTGATTAATCTGTTTCCATAATAATCGATCTGCCAAATATGTAAACGTGTGTAGTAACTTTATGAAGAAATGATTTATCTGAGCAATGACTTTTAAATGATCACTACAAAAAAATTTAATAATTATTTTTTTATAATGTCGAGCTGTTGATTGTGTATTCTATATATATAATGTCTCATTAAAAATCATAAATATTTTATGCTAAAATATATGTAAAATAAAAAATATTTTCTTATATTTATTAGGTAGTCAATAATCAGCGTATTATATTTGTTGAATCTCACGTGAACGTATACTTTTTAAACACGTGTGTCCGACTCTATCTGATGGGAATATTCAAAATATCTCTCCTGACAAAGTATGAATATATGATATTAGAAAAATATCAATGAAATATAAATAATGTAAAATGATTTTTTTCTTACATGCATCTCTTTTCTTTTACCATAAACACATAAAACAATGAAACATCTATCCATCCTCAATAGATTGCATAAAAAATTTAAGATAAAAATATATAATTAATATTCATCATAAAATTTTATCTAACCAAATATTCAAAGTATATGAATATTTTTTTTATTTATATTTAGTGCACGTGTAACATGTAATAAAATTCTTATATACTATATAGTTATAGGCCTCAATTTTTTTTATGTAAGCACTTGACTTGGAATCATTATTTATTCCATATTTTGAATTTGAGCATTGAAAATTGATATATTTACAGAAAATATAATAATATTTTTAATTTAACATTTGACGATCATATATATCTTCACTCGTCGAAATTCACTAAGAAGAAGCAGAACAATCATAGACTCCTATCCATACAACCCAAATTCCAATCGAGTAGAGCAGAGGAGAAGCAGAAGCAGATCATCCACCAACCATTTTGCTTTCTTCGTTGGCCTCTCCGTTCCGCTCAGCCGGCTTTCCCTGGTGGTGTTGGCAGTGCCTAATTCCTCAAATTTCGCCAGTAAAAATGAAGAAGCACCTCCACAAGCCTTGGCTATCCTTCTGGTGAGTTATCTGCACTTCCCTCTTCCCTTCTAATGGAGTTGCAATCCCTGCTGGCTATCAGAATTGCTTCGATCTCCGTCAATCACACCATGCATTGTCCATTCACCGAGCTTCCCAATCGCCGAAGGAAACCCATCACTCACCGTTGCTCTTGCCGCCTAATCAAAGCTCCAAGCTCCTCCTCGAACATGATTGATGGTCCATTTACAGATTACCCAGATGGAATGGCACTTTCTTCCGATCTATACAGTGAGTTAATCAGAAATTACTGTAGGAAGGGGTTCCTGGATAAGGCCATGACATGCCTATGTGAGATGGAGGCATTGGGATACAGACCGAATCTCACGTGTTACTCTCGTTTGATTGAATCTCTAGGCAGTGTTGGCAGAACCCATGAAGCAGAAATGGTTTTTCAAGAAATGTTATCCTTAGGTTTGCGGCCTAATGTTGGTCTCCTCAATGGTTTGCTAAAAGGGTTCTTGAGAAAAGGCTCATTGGAGGTTGCTCGTAGGGTTTTGGTGGTGATGGATGAATTGGGTATTTACAGAAATCGAGAAACCTATGAGCTTTTATTGGATTACTATGTGAGTGCAGGGCGGCTGGATGATACTTGGAGGATTGTTGGAGAGATGAAGAAAAAGGGTCATGTGTTGAATTCTTTTGTTTATAGTAGGGTGATACAGCTCTATAGGGATAACGGGATGTGGAAGAAGGCGGTGGGGATTGTTGGAGAGATTATGGAGATGGGGGTACCACTGGACAGGAGGATTTACAATAGCATTATTGACACATTTGGGAAGTATGGTGATTTAGATGTCGCCTTGGAAGTGTTTGATAAAATGAACAAGGAAGGTGTGAAGCCGGATATCTCAACATGGAACTCTTTAATTAGATGGCACTGCAAGGCTGGGGACCTTACGAAGGCTCTCGATTTGTTTAGCCAGATGCAAGAGCAGGGACTATATCCGGATCCAAAGATATTTACCACTCTGATCACAAGTTTAGGAGAACGGGGGAAGTGGGATTTGCTGAAACAGATGTTTGAGAGGATGAAAAGTAGAGGACATGAAACAAGTGGAGCAATATATGCTGTTCTGGTCGATATATACGGGCAGTACGGTAGATTTCAGGGCGTGTCGGACTGCATAAGGGCTTTAAAAGCTGAAGGTGTTCAAATGTCACCTAACATACATTGTGTACTGGCAAATGCATATGCTCAACAGGTATGCATTATAATCGTCTCTTTCATCCTCCCATTTATACATACAATATAGTCTTAGCCTTACTGAGCTGCTACTGCTAGCTAGTATGAACATATGTAGACACAAAGTGGTAATCATCTGGTTTGCTTGCTTGCTTGTCTTTGGAAAGGAAAACACTGGTTTTTCTTCTAGATCTACAAAGCAACCTATGATCATTACTCTGTAAAGGAGGACTATGATCTATATTTCCAAAATAGAATTAGATTAGATGGTAGTTGTGTGAGGGAGGAATGGATCATACTTATTACTCTTACTCTCTCCATTTATGGTTGATGAGCTGAGTAATGATGTTTGCAGAGGAAATCAAATCGGATTAGGTTGAGTGGGCTAGCTAGGCTAGCCAGCCAGATTAGCATATTATCTGTTAGTTACATCTCATGACAATTAGATTTCAACATGTATATTCTTTACTAGTACTAGACTACTAGTAGCTAGTGTTGCAATCGCATATGGACCCAAGATCCGACACACACACTCTTGTCTCTTTTTGATGGTGAAGAATGATCTTCAGGTACTGTAAAAATAATCCATGACATACATATCCAAGTTAGGTACCTCATTTGTGTATATATATTTGGTGTGTCCAGTCCAGGTTGTTAATTCAATGCTTGATTGTATTTGCAGGGACTATGTGAAGAGACAGTGAAGGTTCTTCAAATTATGGAAGCAGAAGAAGGTATTGAACCAAACCTTATTATGCTGAATGTGCTTATCAACGCATTTGGTATCGCTGGGAGGCACCTTGAGGCTATGTCAGTTTATCATCATATCCTGGAAAGCGTAAGCATTTAGCATGCATCATAATTAATTATATACGTGCTCGCTCTGCCAACTAATTTATATTCGGATAATGTTTATTCCTGATCGTGCTCGTGCTCGTGCTTGTGTAGGGTATTAGTCCTGATGTTGTTACTTACACTAGCCTTATGAAAGCATTAATCCGAGCAAAGAAGTTCAGAGAGGTAGGTGTGTGTGTGTGCCAGTGCCCATACGGCCATAATCCATACTCATCTGCATTTCATTTCATTTCATTTATTTGTGAAATTAAGTTGAGAAAGTTGGATGATTATGTTGGGTGTGCAGGTGCCAGAGCTATACGGGCAAATGGAGTCTGCTGGTTGTACTCCTGATCGGAAGGCTAGAGAAATGTTACAGACTGCTCTTCAACGAATGCACTAACTAGTAGGTTTAGCTAGTAACTACTATATAACCCAATCCCAATACCATTATAGCGTATGAGTCTTTGATCTGATGACTGATGAGCAACCGCAGGACAATTAATATAATATTATGCACAATTAAGTGCCAATTATTTATTTATTTATTTATTTATTTCCTATGTATATACTGATGATCATGGTGGTAATTAAAAACAGTCCAAAGTAGCTACTCGGGGATGCCCTTAACCTCGTTCATGAGCGATGGGAGATGAATTAACAGTTTTGCTACTTGAACCAAAATATTCAGCCAACTTCTTCTCATAATTATAATAATTATAGTTTCCAGCTACGTACTTATAAATTCAAAAATATTTGTAGATTGCAAGTTCAGCTTAAGGTAGGTAGCTAGGTAAACCCATACAATATGTTGATCGACAGTGGATATAATATATATATATTTCAAAATGGCAAATGTTTGGTTGGTTTGTCGGATTTTTTATGCATGTAAATATGTGTATATATCCTAACGGATTTTCGACCACATCCAGTAGGATTTGAAGCACAGAATAAATAAGTGAAATACAGTAATACATTGTATCGAGAAATTACAACAAACCGAAAATATCTTCTGTCTGTTTCTTCTTCTCGCATATCTTCTGTTCTTTTCAGCACAGAATAGTGTTTTTGTTAGACGAGAATAAAATCATGCATGACAAATCCTGCAATTTTCCTTTTCCTTTTTAATCTACAATGGCACATCCAATCAGCCTTGCACACTATGTAGACTCAACCTAGCTAATTCTATTGTCAACAAGTTTCATAGGGAAGGTTGCGGGATATATAAATAAATAAATAAATAACCTATGGTTTCTAATTCATTACCGTCGTAACTAATATTAATTGGATTGCATCTCTCAAACCGGATGATGATGTAACATGTTTTATATCACGTTTCTCCCACTAATAGAATTGCGTCTGCCTGTACGTACTTTACTTTTAAGTTACCTAACTACTACTCTACTAACTAGTAGGACGGTAAAAGACATTCAAATGTGAAAGCGATTAGTGGACGGGATACTTGCATCTCTTCAAATAATAGTGGAATTAATACCTAACTAGTAGGACCATGTACCCCAACCATGATTAATTGGTTGAACGGAAATAATAGACGACTGCAACATTAAAACATTGCTGCGACATTAGATAGATATTACTGTGAGAAAAAAATATTCTATCCCGTCATCAACTGATCGGAAAAGCTACCGTCCGATCAATGTACAGTGAACAAGACGCCAACCTCAAGTGGTATAAGACACTTGAGAGTCATATTGTTTAATAAGAAAACTCTTTACCCGAACGAATGCGAGCTAAGACTAAGATTCTAACATAAATCTACCACAAGATCCATGGAACCATGACACCCTGCTCCTAATAAATAAATAAATTACTAGAGATTGTGTGGTGGGTTGCAGGAATTCTTTCAAATCATATAAGAAAGGTGTAATTATATTACCAACAATTTATTGTCTACGTGACCCCTAATAATTCAATAGACAGGGTGGCACAGCAAGAGCAAGTAAACCAAGGAGAGGAAGGAGAGTACCCAAAAACATATTACCATTTCTGTTAACACACTGGGCAACTAATTTGTCAAAAAATTGTTAGTCGGCCGTAAAGTACAATCGACGTCCGCCACCAACTCTACTTCTCTAGTTTAGGGACATTGAGCAGGAAGGCAGACGATGGATCCACTCTTCAAAAATTTTAGGTACTTCCAACCTTGTTTCAGGCGTCAGTCACCCCTGCATGCAGAAAACTAGCTTTCTACAACTCCGCCATGTCAAGAACTATCTTTCATACTCCCCCTGTTGAGGATCTCCAATTCTTCAGATAGCCAAGCCAAGCCAAGCCAAGCCAAGCCAAGCCACTGGCTTGAAGCATAACCATTCAGCTTTTTTTTTTATTATTTATTTATTTTTTCCGATTACAAGATTACAGCTGCAATGGGAGAATGACTGACATTGTACCTCGGGCATAGCCTTGATTCAGAATTTTGAAGGGAAGATAGGAAGAACTTTTGCTCATTGCTCAGGGATAAGAAGTGGTTTCTGGTAACGTCATTGGCAGCAGCATGGCAACCATCAGCTAGAAGCTCCATATCCTTCTGTAGCAATCCCTCCGGGCAATGCGAGGAAAGCTCAAACAAAGCAGAAGTGGTGGCAGCCACAAGGGAAGGCTGGACCTTCAGGGTCGTAATCCGATACAAGAAACAAGAGAGACGGCGTCTTATTTCCTCAACTCCATCATCCTTGTAGTTGTATCCAGATGCCTCAATCCGCAGCCTGAAATGCATCATTGTTAACTTGGATTTTTACAAGTGCATAAGGCATCATTACAAAGCACAAGACGATAAGCAGAATGACAAGAGAAATAGATACAGAAGAGCATCTTCGAGGTTAACTAGGATTCTAAGAGAAAACTACTAGAAATACATCTTGACTGGGGCTAAAATAGTGTTAAACTGGGATCACAAATGAGAAAAAACACTACAATATATTCAGATTGAAAAGGAGTGGTGTTGACTGTGGATCAGACTTCTCAAGCTATATATCCAATAACCTGATTTCCCTTATAACAATGTAAGTTATGCCACTTCCAAGTCTTGGCCATTCAATCTCCCCCTCACTTTCAAAAAAAAAAAAAAAACATTTTACCGGTGTTCAGAATATACTACACAGGAACTCTTAACATCTTACATCACCGATTAAATCAAAGCACTTGAAATTTACCTCCCCAGCTGACCAAGAAGAAGAACAACTGAAACAGAGAAATCCCCCAGGATATCTGACTCCAACAATTTGAATAGATGTGGAAGGATTTTGTTGCACGTCCAATCCCATACCTGCACACGGGTAAGATCAGGCAGGTTAGACAGTATTTATACCATAAGCAAAAGCTAGAAAGAAAAGCAATTGTTGTCTACGTCCGGTTTCTAACCTAGAGGGGGATTTCTTGTCTTTGTCATAGACAGAAAATTCAACAGAATGGCAAGTTCAAAGAGATGAGAAACCCAAGGTATGTGAAAGTGGTAACCAATAGCAAACGAGGAATCCATACCATGATGGAAGAGATGAGCTCCAACAAGGAGAAGGAATCATTACAGCAGCAGAAACTGTCAATGAATCCAGAGTTTGCATCTATAGGAGTCACAGTCACATCGGTAAAACTGCTTGAAGACCTGTCAATTTCAGCAGGTAAGACAGTGAATCCCCCATGATTTAATTTCTGCTCAACTTCATTCGTGCCGTAGAGAGGTTTACAGCCAGACAAACTAGCATATCTCCTCAGATTTTCCAGGGGGTCGCCATCGAATTCTTTCAGCAGCAATAATAGCATGTCATCAGCAGAACTACTGCTCTCAGAAAATGGACATCTAGCACAAGGAGGGAAGCAAGGATGTATACTTCCTTCCGGGCGAAAAACAATTTCTGAATCATTCTCAACTAACGTCACTATGGATTTCACCACTGCAATCAGTGAACTATACTTGCTCATGGTTAAATATTTCTCTTGGCACACATGAGCAAAAACATGAAGAATGGACAGCACCAAGAAGGGTTCCTTGTTGAACATGTGGAGGATACTAAATGTAAAATCAAATATATAATGCATCTGATTCAACGCTGAGCATATGGAGGCTAAAATAAGACCAGCTGCGACAAACTGAGTAGTTGAAGCACGTTTAGAAGAAATGACTGTTGTCCTGCCATCCAAAGAGATCTCATATCTTGTAGTGCAACCATGATATAATTCTGATTCTACATCATCCTGGGAGAAAATTCTTTTACATATCACAAAATCTTCAATGAGGTTAACCAACTCACTTAAGTCGCAAACACCAGTAAACAGATTTCTTGAGTCCACCTCAGACAGCACTGCATTAAAAGATACTGTGAGTAGACGCAAGCAAATCAGGATACAAAAAGTGCACCAAAAATCAAGCAAAATCTTTCAATAAAACACATTCAGCAAGGATAAGTTGAGAAATACGCCAGTGTACCTGAGTACATATTTGCAGAAAAATAACCGACAAAATCCTCTTCATGCAAATCCTCAAACTTGCTCGAGCATATAACATAATTGTGCTGTAGAAGAAGAGAGAACAGAACACAGACCTTCTCCCTGGGTGAAATTCATAGTCAGAGAAGCAAAAATTCTCAGTACTAATTTTACATTGTCCAAGGAAAATGTGAAAACTTAATTAGAACAACTTCTCATACTAAATACGCATCAAAATCATAATCAAATATAATAGCATAAAACACTCATAATGGTCATGTGATTCATCTTCTCTACAGGAAACAATTACAGTTACCTCATTGTGAGATGCTTTTCTGATGCAAGAGCCACCAATAAATCCGGCAATGTCAAATGTCTTTGAGAAGATATAAAGCATAGAGCTGCACAAGTTCCAGCAGCACAAAATATCTTAGCTGCACTCCCAACATCCATGTCAGAAAATAATACACAGAACAGTGTACCAGTAGCCTTTGCAGATCCAACCTCAATCCCACATGAAACATTAGCACCATTACTTACTGACATCTGCACTAGCATTCCCAAATCCTCATCCAATCTCCTCATCTGACTAACATGAGTGCAATTGCCTGATGTTTCATTAGGTAGTCTAATGTTTAAGTCCGAAGAATCACTTCCATTTGTCTCCACAGGATCAAGGACGACTTTTCTTTTCTCTAGCGCCTTATTGTTGCATTTCAACAGTCTAAAATTAGTCTCTGCACTAACAACATTGGAGGTGCAAGGTTTGCCAACACAGTCTTTATCGCCACATGAATAGCCATTCTCGATAAAGTCTTTTGACCTGTCAACTTTACATCCTTCAGTATCAACAAAATTGATTTCGGGAAGAGTTGGTGACAAAGGTCTTTCCATTGCCATAAGGAATATTTCCTCATCAGCCAAGTTATCCAAACTGAGCAATTTCATGACATTCTCCTCAGCTAAATCTTTCCAACTTAAATCAGTAACTTGATTGCTTAGAAGGCACTCATCTCCATCATCCTTGCTTGTATCGAAGCTTCCATTGGCCTCTGCAGCTAGCATAGCAGCTGGAGCTCCACCTGTTTCCATGCTTATATGATCATCGGAGACACAAAGCGGCTTCATGATCTCTTCAGTCTCATGAGCTGCGTTTCTCTTTTGGCAGGATCCCTCTTGAAGAACACAAGAATAACCTTTCTGATCTGTTAGCAAGCAAGTCTCCTTTTCCATTCGCTCATTCATCATTCTGGTTAGCATACTATGTAGCAAAGCTAGCTTTTCCTCCGTTTCAAGATGCAACCTATGACCTTCAAGTTGCATGAATTTGATGGACTCAACTTCGTCAAGAATCTTTTTTCTCTTCTTATGCCCAGAAGCCTGAAGACATGAGCCCATTAAGCTATTTTCTGCAACCCCTCTAATGTTATCATTGTGTTTCCTTTTGTGAACACCAATGGACCATGGGGGGGACCCAGGAAAAGAGGTTGGAAGCGCTTCGGCCAATGAAGATGATGTAGCAAGAGAACTAGCCACTTTTCCCTGTGATACCACCAACTGTTTATTAGAAAAAGATGCTGCAGTGGAGCTTATGGCAGAACTCGGTAACAATTCTCTTTGAGAATCTCCAAGCAGAGGATCCGATTTTGTTTTAATACCTGAAAGTCGTTCAGAACACCTTTGTAGTTCGCAATGAGCCACAGTTGGAATCAGACAGTCAGATGCATCCCTAGGAGAAGGACTAGAGATTACAAGCTCATGCGGCAACATGTAAGATTGATTAACACTGGACAGCCTTGGGTTTGAGGAGTCATTAAGCATGTTGCAAACATTATTTGATTTACTTCTCTGCAAGAAGAGAAGAAAATTCAGGTCCTCAATTACTTAAATGGCCTAAAAAGAAATTGTCAAGTGTCAACAAGCACTATTGAAGAATTCATAAGAAAACATGAGCCATGGTCAATGCATCTAATCTTTCGCTTTCAAGAAAGAGATGCACACAACAAGAATTCTCGAAAGAAAGCAAGCAATACACAAATCATTTGTAGCCAAAATGCAAATTATGTCATTTCTATTTTTTTTCTTTTCGTTCTCCTTCTCCCCCTCCCTTTCCTCTCTCCACTTAATTTTTGGTGTAGAGGTTTCTTATCAACCATATAAACAACGAATTCACAAAGAAATATTTAGCCCTGAGAGGAGCCCCACACAAACAAGTGGCACAGACATTTGAACTATGTTCATATCTCAATCCAAAAACTTAACTTGATGGGTTATCAGAAGTCTAATCATATAGTCTTATGGAAACTCATGCATGCTTGTTTTCTCTTAGCAATCTCCACCCCCTCATGTGAATTGCAACCGCACGAGTCGGCTCCCCCTGAATCATAATACACCACCACACACATATGTGCTCACACCCATGTTTGGGTGGCATGCTACTAAGCCACACCTCCACCGCGTTGTGTGCATCAGCCTATCACAACACTGAATGTACCCAACTACCAATTGCATGCCTAAGCCTCACCAACATGCATGTCAATGCTCACCTTAGAGATGCCAACTCGTGGGTATGTGCATGCAAGTGCTGAGCCAAACCTTCACTTGTTACCTTTGGGGCTCCTTACCTTTGGGGGAGCCCAACATGGAAAAGTAGCACGCAAGCTTGATCTATGTTCATATTTCAACTCAAAAGCCCAACATCATAAGTTATGAAATGTTGAAGCTCAATTGTTACTTTATCTCTTTTACCCTCATAATCTCATCAACCTCATCAACAAGGACACACAGATCTAAAACACATAAAACATATACACCGATCTAACAAAACGAAGGAATCATGTAATTGAATACGCATCATACATGATTCCTTCGTTTGTTTAGATCGGTGAATATGACTTAAACTCAAGGCAGATAGATGCAAGGCCAATGTCAATCTGTTTATCCGATCAGTATTACTAAATGATTCGATCAAGCATTGATTAGTAAAGAACACATAAAGGAACTGACCTCCTTCTGATTGTCCACACCTTTAGTTCCACGAGAAAATGCCTTATCCAGCAAATTCAGGTGATGTAGCATCTGACGAAATTCATGCTTAAATTTATGCAGCTCATGGCACAAGATACTGTTACGTCCCTTTTCTAACTTGGCCACTTGTTTGAAATGCTTTGTCTGCTTCTTTTCAAACTTCAACTGTTCCTCCAAAAAACTTATACTAGGAAGTTGTGTAGTAATGCTTTTAGAGGAGCCATGATTATTCACCATTCCACCAAATTGAACTTGATGCAATTCAGCTTCTAACTCCTCAATTCTTTGTCTGGCTTTTCCCATCTGCTGAGCCAAATATTTAGAATTCCATGTGTGTACCATTGCTCTCTTTGTGTCTACCGCTTCAAGCTTCTCTACTGCTACAGTCAACTCTGAGTCTGAAAACGTTTCTGCACTCATGACCTTTTGTTTAGTGTCCAGCTCTCTTCTGGCCTCTTCTAAGTTCAAGAAATCAGGCAGGATCTCAACTGTCATTCTTGTAGACTTATTCACCGCATCCACTTTGCCCCCAGTTACACCACCAGGTTCCAATGACAACATGAATTCCTGCTTTTCCTTCTGCAGCTTCTCAACCTTGAACTTTTCTGCTTCCAATGCCTTCAACAAATTGGCAGAATTCTTCCGTTCTTCCATCACAATCTTTTCATGTACTTCCATGAGTCTTTTGTGCTCCGATGTTTTCTCCTTCTGTTCATCAGCACACCTTTTCTCCCTGAGAGCCTTCTGTTTTTCCATCTCATACTTTTTCATTGCATCTTGGTACTTCAATTTCTCCAAAGCCAGGTTTGACCTAGCTTCTTTGACTTCCTTCTCTATAATCTCCAGCTGATTCCTACACTCTTTGGCTTTCTTTGCCTCAGAATCAACACTCTTATTTGCTTCATTCACCTTGTTTTTTTCATACTCCATAGCTTTAAGTAATTCAGTGACTTTATTTTCTGCTACTTTGGCCTTCTCCCTTTCCAAGAGAACCTTCATCTTCTCTTCCTCCAGAAGTTGTTTCAGGTGGCTCACTTCTGCAGCGTTTTCAGAGATTTGGAGCTTCATATTCCTGGTTACCATATCTAAATCACTTTGAGATGCAGCAGCATCAGTAGTTTCACAAGAGGACAACTTCTTCTTTAATTTCTTTGCTTTTTTCTTTTCGTCTTGCAACTCCTTCAGTAAGTTATCAGCACGGCATCTTTGTTCCATTGCTTTCTTGTCATTGGCATCTGCACGCATTTTTTCTTCAAGAAACTTCTGTTGTTCAACCTCCAGTTTTTTCTTGGCTTCTACGTACTTTGATCTCTCCACCTCTAAGTTTGATCTTGCTTCACTGATTTCTTTCTTTAATTCAGACGCTTTCAGCTTCTCTAACTCGGCATTTTCCCTTTCTACGACAACTTTAGCGACTTTATTTTCTGCTACTTTGGCCTTCTCCCTTTCCAAGAGAACCTTCATCTTCTCTTCCTCCAGAAGTTGTTTCA
>JAOWBR010157660.1:0-21920 GCA_028571145.1 Dionaea muscipula
TCATATGCAAGTGGATGAATTTTTTAAATTTAAAATAGTCTTCACATAAGTTATTTCAAATATATTTTTTAGACCAATCACATAGTGAAATAAAATTATCACATTAATTATTTACCGTGTTTTGACATGGGTATCCGTTAGTTACTATTACATTGTTTGAAGATTTAGAACTTGGTACAAGTTCTCTCTAATATATATGTCACATTAAGAAGTGGGGAGATGAGAGTATTTTTTTTTTTTTTTTTTTATCTCCATCTCTTTCCTCTTCAATGAAATGAAATCATCATTCATTGACAACCGTTTTGGTTTAATATTTGTTACGCATTGAAATAAAATTACCACAATAATTATTTACCGTGTCTTGACACGGACATCCGCTAGTAAATTATGGGTTGTGTGATGTGATGAGTGAGAGAACGAGAGAAAAAAATTATTAATATGTTGAGTTATTTTCAACCGTAGATCATCCTTCATTCCAACGGATCAAAATGTCCTAAAATGTATGTGAGAAACCTGTAATCAAGGGAAAAGTCACTACAAAAAAACAGGGCATTACCGATGGATTATCTACCAACGGACTTAGTTCGTCGTTTTTTTCCGTCCCTATCAATTTGAATGTCGACGAATTATCGACGGATGATTAGGCCGTCGGTGGTACTCCGTCGGTAATCCGTCGTACTTTATGAAAGTATGCCGATGGAATAAAAAGCCGTCGGAAATCCGTCAGTATAAAGTGAACTTAGATCAGAATCGCGTAGCAATCTCTCTTCCCCTTTTCTCTTCTTCCTTCTCTCTTCCTTTCCTCTTCTTGGACGATTCGGCGGTGATTCGGTGACGGCGACGGCGAAGAAGGAGGCGACGATGTCCGGCGACAGGTGACGGGAAGTAAGCGGTGGCGTGCAGGCAATCGACAGTGGTGGTGTGCATTTGATTTTCGAAGGTTTTGATTTGTTTTCGTTTGTAATTCGTTTGTTTTGTTAATTTTTGTTGATTTATGATATATTTACTTGTTATTATTGTTAATATTTAGTTGATTAGTATTGTTGTGATATGTTTTTGTGTTATTGGATTAGAATTTGTGTAATTGGTATGTTGGTTTAATTAGATTTGGTAATTATAGGTTTGATTTAATTGTTAATGAGGGTTTGTGCAAGTAGTAATTGTTAATCATGTAACTGGTAAGCTTGTAATTAATTATTGGTTATTGGGTTAGGGTTTGTGAATTGGGTTTGTGAATTAAGTTAGGATTAGGGTTTGGATTAGTGTATGTTTATGGATTAATTAGTGTATGTTATAATTATGTTCATGTGCACAATTAGAGTTGGTTTTCCACGTATGCTAGAATTGTTAGAATTAAAATTGTTAATGTTAATTATAATATATAATATCTATAATATAAATAAGGAAAGAATTTGAATTTTGAAAAGAAGGTGAATCCTACATGGACAAAGTTGTCTTAGGTGGCAAAGAGAGAGGGAGAAGAGTGAGAGGGAGAGGGAAGAGAGGAAATAAGAAAAAAATAGTCAGTATTTTCGACACAATGAGTACATTATCCCTTAATTCAATTAAAAATAATTTTTTTTTATTTTTTTATTATAATGGGGTGAAGTGTTCATTGTGCCGAAGACACGAGTAATCTCTAGTATTGTTATAATATGTAATATGAATTTTAATAATCTATTTGTGAATTATGAAGGTTTAGAACATATTCGATATGGATCGTTCATGGATGGATAGGAGAAAGATAAACAAGAATGAGTTGAATATTGAATTTGTGAATGGAGTTAATGAATTTATTAATTTTGCCACTTCTACTCAACTATTTGTCAACGAGGAGATGGTGAGATGTCCATGCCGTAAATGTGGCAATAAGAAGTATTTAGACAATGAAACTATCAAGGTGCACTTGTATAAAAGTGGGTTTGTTCAGAATTATTATCAATGGACAGCGCATGAGGAAGGGATTCAAAGTGGAGTGCATTATGGGTTAGGGGATTATATGAAGACAATAACTTATCCTGAAATGGTGAATCTGTATGCTCAGATGGTAATGGATGTTGCGGGACCATCTTTTGTTCCCTGTTATGAAGAAGTTGAAGAGGTGCCGAATGATACATTTCAAAACTTTCAAAGATTGTTTCGTGCTGCGAATAAATCGTTGTATGAGGGTTCGGAACATACTCAATTGTCTTATGCATCAAGAATGATGAACTTGAAATGTGAGTATAATATGACGGATGCTTACTTTGACGAGATTAACGATTTAATGAAGGAGTTGATGGTAGAACCCAACACATAGCCTAATAGCTTTTATCAGACAAAAAAGCTTCTTGGTGGATTAGACTTAGAAGAGTAGAAGATAGATTGTTGCATGAATGGTTACATGTTATATTGGAAAACGGATGAAAATCTACAGATATGCAAAGTTTGTAGCGAGCCTAGATTCAAGCAAAGAAAAAGTGAAATTCGTAAGTTTGAGGATGTTCTGTAGAAAAGAATATCTTATTTTTTCCTTATATTGAGGTTGCGGAGGTTGTATTACTCGAATTTCATGGCTAATGACATGAGGTGGCACACTGAGCATGTGTAGGAAGATTGAAAGATTAATCATCCGTCAGATGCCAAAGCATGGAAAAATTCAATGATTGTCATCCTGATTTTGTATCAGAAGTTAAGTGTGGCTTGGATTATGTACAGATGGTTTCAATCCATTTGGTATGTCAGGAAAAAAATATTCTTATTGGCCTGTTATTATAACTCCATATAACTTGTTAGGTCAGGGTTTGAATCACAGGAGTAGGCGAGAGATCTCAGAGTGAACATTTTTTTATCTCCGCCCTCTTCTGAGTCCTGGATCGGACAATACTATACTCAGCCCGGTCAGTCATCTCCTAGGCTGTATCGATTGAGCATGTGAATTTGATGGTGAGCAGCCTTCTGAAGGTTGCTTATCAGTACAAAGAGAACCTGCGGCAGAGCTATCAGAGCTACGGGATCACTTCTCTGATTCCTCCTTTTCGATTGGAGATTTCAGCTGCTGTCGAATGCTCGACCCCCTTCCCCAAGGATGGCCCCGATGATGAGGATGATGAGGAAGAGGAGGAAGAGGATTAGTGTGATTGATACATTTGGATACATTTATGATTGAGGAAGATTGATACATTCTGATACATTTGTGGTTTGTAATATAGATTTGTTGATACTTTCTTGATGATTTGTGTATTGTGATGCTTTGTTTATGATTTGTGAATGATGTGCCTTTGTGGATAGTGTTGTGGTTTATGGTCTGTGGTTTGTGTATGTAACAAGAATTCTAAACAGATGGTTTGGTTTAAATTACAAATGAAATTTGTCAAAAAAACACAGAAGTTATCGATGGATTCCTGTCGGATTACCGACGGGATTTGCATATAAAATTTGCAGAAAATGCAAAAGATATCGACGGATTATCTACGAATTCGCGACGGATTCCTGTAATTTCCATTACCGATGGATAACTTTATCTGTCGGGAATCCGATTGTATATCCCGACGACCAAAATATTCCGTTGGCAGATATCGGTTGGCAATTGCCGATGGATACACCGACGGCTTTATCAATTTGTCGGCTTTGGCCGACGGAATACTCAATCGGTCGGTAATTAACACCCATAGTTTTGCCGACAGATTGTTTCATCGGATTATCGATGGATATGGGCTTGCCGACGGATATGTGCAGTTGGTAAAAGTCTTTTTTTTTTTTACTGACTTAAGACTCTATTATAGGAACTATTGAAAGGAATATGAAAATAATGAGAAATCCTAACCTTTAAGAGAGGCTATATGTGATATTTATATGGTTTGAAAAGATAAAGTTTAAAAAGATAGATTTTAAAAGATAAGAGTCAAAATCCTAAATAACTCAAACACTCCTCTCAAGTTGAAATATAGATATTAATCATACTCAACGTGTTACAGATAAATTCAACCCGATTCCCCGTAAGAGAGTCAGTAAAAATATCACCAAGTTGATCCTTAATCTTCATATGGTTCAACATAATACCTTCATCCTATAATTTTTTCTCTCATAAAGTGACAATACACCTTAATAAGATTGGTATGCTCATCAAATACGGGATTTAATGCAATATGGATGGTCGACTGATTGCCACACCACAATTGAGTAGGATGGGTGGCTGGATACTTCAACTCATCAAGTAACAGACGAATATAGGTGACATCGCTAGTGATATGTTCAAGAGCCCGATACTCTGATTATGCACTAGACCGGACTACAACTGGTTGCTTTTTGTTCTTCCAAGAGATAAGATTTTCACCCACAAAAACGCAGTAACCTGTGGTAGACCTCAATCACAAGGTGAGTCCGCCTAATCAACATCAGAAAATCCCTCAATACGGCAATGTTCATGATTGTTATAAAGCAACCACTTTTCTAGTTAGGGAAGATGGGGGGAGGGATAGTTTTTTCATATATTTGGATTTTGAAAATCAGATTTTTTTAGATTGACAATGCCTCGACTAGGATGTCCCTTGACATAACGAAGAATATGAAATGCTACTTTCCAATTAGGGATTCGAGGATCAGATATGAATTGACTCACAACGCTCACAGAAAATATAATATCTGGACGAGTGATAGTTAGAGATAATTTGGATTGTCTACCAGTCGTTTGTGCTTGTTAGGATAATAGGATTACTATAAACATCACCCTTTTTCGATGCAAAGTTTACTCCTGGAGGTATAGGAGTGTCACTTGGCTTGGCTCCCACCATATCGATATCTTGAAAGAGATCAAGGGCATACTTGTGTTGGGATAGAAAAATCTCACGTTTACAGCGAGCAACTTCAATGCCAAGAAAATATTTCAGCTATCCGAGATCTGTGGGATGAAACTTCTGTAAAAAAACCTTTCAGGACAACAATTCCTACACTATCACTCTTTGTGATCACGATATTATCCACAGACTACTAGAAGAATACATCCGGTACTATAATGTTTGTAAAAGATCGAGTGGTCCTTTGCCGATCATTGTAGACCAAACTCCACCACAACAAAGTTGAACCTCCTAAACCATGCTTTGGGAGACTACTTCAAGCCATAAAAAGATTTTTTTCAAATGACACACATAACCAGACTCCCTATGAGCAACAAACTCAGGCGGTTTCTCCACATAGATCTCCTCTTGCAGATGAATATGAAGAAAAACATTTTTTACATCAAACTGATATAAGGGTCATTCGAAAGAGGCAAGAAGAAAAATAAGAAGACGGACATAAATCATCTTAGCCACGTGAAAGAAAGTATTGGTGTAATCAACGTCATAGACCTGGGGGTATACCCTTTGGCCACCAAGCGAGCCTTAAGGCGAGCAACATATCCATTCAGATTAACCTTCACGACATACACTCACTTGCATCTTATAGCCTTTTTCTCTGAAGGCAAGGGTACTATATCCCAAGTTTGATTACCCTCGAGAGTTTGCATCTCCTCAACCATAACTTGTCGCTAACTAGAAAAAGGCAGAGCCTCAGATAACTTCCGAGGAATAGATGTAGAATCCAAAGCAGAAACAAATGTGTGCAATGAAGGAGACAACATAAGATATGTGAAAAGATAAAAAGTAAGTGACACAACTACGTTGACCTTCCGAGGAGCAATGGAAACCCCGAGATCAGACGATGAAGGAGCAGGAGGGGAAGAGTGATGCATATGAGGTGACTATGAGTCTAGATGAGGGAAAGTCGGCTCAGGAGAGAAGGAAGGCCAAGAAAATGCAAAACGAGGACCACGAATGTAGACATTGTTAAAAGGAGAAGAAACCAGTGATGGATCTAGTGGAGCAACCGATGAACATGTAGACAGAGAAGGCAGATTTGAATCTTGAGAAGAAGGCGACACCAATTCATACACTAGGACATGATCCAGTGAAGAAGGTGCATATGACTGTCCATAGAAGACTGAACCAAACGGTGTAGCCATATAAAAAACAACATCAACAGAAATACAAAACTGTTTCAACTTAGGTGAATAACATTGGTACCCTTTCTATGTAGGTAGCCAAAAAAGATACACCACGGAGACCTAGGATCCAACTTAGTAAGACCCGGTTGAATATCTCGTACATAACAAGTACAACCAAAAACACGGAGAAGCATCGTATATAAAGGCTAATGAGGAAATAACATACGGTAGGAGATCTCTCTCTAAAGAACAACAGATGACATCCAGATGATCAAATATACAACTGTCAATACTACTTCACTCTAAAATATCTTCGGCACATGAGTCTAGAACATAAGAACATGGGTGACCTCCAAGAGATGAAGATTCTTTCATCCAGTTACCCCATTTTGAGGAGGGATATTTAGATAGAAAAATTAATGAAAGATGTCATGATGACTCATAAAGTTAGTAAAGGAAGTGGAGAAGTACCCTCGTGCACTATCAGTCTATCACTGTGAAGAATACGAACAGACACAGAAAACTACGTTTAGATTACGTTTGGATCTCAACACAAAAGACAGTAAACACAGAGAATAATTTAAAGCGATTTTTCAACAAATACAACTATGCCATGCGAGAATATAATCATCAACAAAGGTGACAAAATAGCAAAAGCTAGAGCGGGATTAGACCGGGCAAGGCTCTTAAATATCAGAGTATACCAACTCAAAAAGAGACGTAACTTGGGAGTTGATCCGAGATAAATATGTGGCTCGATGAAGTTTAGCAAACTAGCATGCCTCACAGAGTAATCAAGATGAATGAGTCTCGAGGCATAACTGTTTAAAACTAGAAAGAGTGGGATGTCCAAGATGACAGTGAAGGTCAAGAACAGAAGATAAAACGTCCGGAAAAGCAACAATGGAAGGATCACTCTCCAATACATAGATTCCTCCATGTAAGACGATCTCTACCAATAGAATTCGTCGTTGAAAGATCCAAAATCTCACAGGTGTCCCCCCAAAAGATAATACGACAGTGATGAATTTGCATCAATGAACTTACAAATAACATATTGAAGGGAAGATCAAGTACATACAGAACATAGGAAATAGTCAATGTAAAAGTCAGAGGAATTGTTCACACTCCCTTGACCAATATATAGGAGTCATCCATAATTTGAATATCAAGATACGAGGAAGTGGACGAGTAATCTCATAATAGGATAAAAGGGCCAATCATATGGGCAGAAGCCCCTAAATCGATAATCCAACAACCTAATTGAATAGTCTAAGCCACTGAAGATGGAACAGAAGAAAGTCAACCGTATAATTTCCAACAATGAGCACGAATATGTCCTTTATCACCGCAATGCCAACAAACAACCCTATCACAACTAACAGCAACCCCTCGATCTTGAGAAGAAGGAACCATCTCATGTACAATAGACACACAACACAAACTAACCTCCTCCTCAGAGCACCCTAAGACAGAGAACCAATAAGTAAGGAAAACCCTATCACCACATTAACGACGAAGAACTTAGAACATAAATAATGAGTGGTGGTCGAGGGTCTGTTATGGCTCAGATACCACGTTGGAAGAAATATAAAAATAATAAGAAGAGGCTATGCATGAGATTTATAGGGTTTGAAACGATAGAATTTACAAAAGATAAAGTCTAAAAGGATAGATTCTAAAAATATAGTAAAAAAATACTAAATAACTCACAATAGGAACAAATAGAGTTTTACGGGCCTCGGCAAGCCTAAAATTCAATGTTTCAGAAAGCGACAAGTTATGACAAACGTTCCAGCTGGAGCACAAAAAGAAAGAAATAAAATGTTAATTGATAGTGATGAAACACTTAACAAGCAGATTCTAAATTTTTTAACATACCTCATGTGATTTAATACACATTAAACTTGACCAATTGTGATATCCAACTTCCACAAAAAGTCAAATCAATCCGAATATTGGCACCATTATGGTGTAAGAAATTATCAATGCACATGGAGATGCAGAAAGTACAGGAAACATGACAATATCTGGAAAACATACTCATTTGCAGACTCATGAAGGAAGCTGTTTAGCTGTTGAAAGGCAGTTCCGGTGATAATGCTTCCAAGAAATACATTAATGAACAGGAAAAAATAGTATCTGGTTGCAGATCTCCTCTCCAGAGCTGATAATGAGATAAAGCCTTCAAATTTAGACATCATCATCAATATGGTGGGTAGAAATATGAGAAAAATCTTCAAAGCAATTCCAGGGAGAAATCCCTGTATTAATGACTTGATAAATTTCCTGCACGATAATACAAGTACTACAGGTAAATTTGATAATCATATTATATTCCATGAGCAATCTGGTTGTAAATAACCCAAAACTACCTAGGACAATAAGTAACTGGGAACTAGGTTACTAGGTATGATTGCCTTATCATAACGCAGCATTGATAGTTGCTAGCTTGTCTTAACCACTGAGTAATTAGGGGGAAAAGGTAAGGAAGTACACCATTAACTAGCATTTTCTGAGTGTAAAATATGAAACTTCATATTTGAAAATTTTTTCATAAACAAGACATAACCAAAGATGGCATTAGTTCACCCTTCATCTGGTTTTACATCATCATGAATTACCCAGGATAGTTCGCAGAAAGGATTATAGGAGTTGCATAGCTTCATCAGTTTATCGATGGAGCCATTACATATTCTATCTATTCTAGTTCTTCAAGAGCAGCCCTTGAAGCCCACATGAAGAATATCCAGATTGGATGTTAATTCCATGAAATATCACTGTGTCTGTAACTTGAGTGCCTTTTCTTCCTTTTTTTCGTAGATTAGTAAATAAAAAAAGATTTTATTATTTTGACCATCTTAATCTCAACTAAAGTTATTATACTAAAACTAGACTGTATCAGAATTTGAATTTGCATACACTGCATTGACACTTGTAAACGTACACAAACAAACATCACATAAATAGGTATATGTGTATATGTTTCTAGAATGTCATGTAACATAAGAAGTACAACACATGGAAAAAGTATCAACAAAGGGTGGTCTTCGTTGCGCAAGCACTTCCCGACTAGTGCAAGGATAGGAGACAATGTGTACATATCTACTCAGTCTTGCCTTTACATTTTTGCAAAGAGGTTGTTTTCACGACTCGAACCTGTAACCAATAGGTCACTGGTTGAGCAACTTACTGCTGCACCAAGACTCGCCCTGAAAGAGCATTTCCCGGTGCGCAAGTGTTCCCCGACTAGTGTGGTGGTAAGGGAGGGTGTGCGCATATGTATGTAGCCTTACCCTTGAATTTCTAGAAAGGTATCAATAAAGAATTTCACACTATATTTAGCAATAAGTTTGAATTGATAACAAAATCATATGGATGGAAGATGAAAGCAAGAAATAAAGAAAAACTCACACTTCGATGATAGGTCTTAGAAAGGGCAGTGCTTTCTCAATTGCTTCTATATTTGCAAGAGACTGCACCAATGCAATCGGGATCATGAAGAAGAAAGCAAGGAAGAAGAAAGTAATAGCCATGATAAGCCTTCTAATCGAGAGTGATATATATGGTATAGCAAGGTTACTCCAATAAACATCACGGGGTTCCGGAGCCCACTCTGTTAACCACATAGTTGGATTTCTGGATTGTTGAGTCTGTGCACACACTGCGGCACCCCGGCGAGTTTTGAAGGAAACAAAAGCTGCTGGCATTATTGATTTAGGGTTGTTCTCCATCATCTCTCTTTGTGTGCATATCTGTAAGTAATGCATATCAACAGTTAAAAATTAGGAGTCCTAGGAAACATGCTCTCCAAAAATCGACCCAACTAATTCCATCCATTCTATTCGAAATTGACCATTATACACATGAACCCCTCCATTAGATGCTACTTATTCCATTGTCCAAAGAGCATGGATTCTTTTCTAATCATGACTTTCTTTAGTACCTTAGCACAAGAGGAAAAATTTAGGCATGACAGGGTAGAGAAATTGTAGTTAGAATCTACGCTCTCCATGAAAGGAAGAGATGCCAACTCATCTACCAAGCAATGGGCGTCATACAGCTTCAATGGAGCATAGATTGTTGATAATTGTCAAAAATGACATTTAGATGATATGTATTAGAGCGAAAGTAGTTTAGCTTACCTTTTTTGACGATCTCTCAACCTCCATTGTGTAATAATCAATTGCATCAACTTTGTTTCCCCAAAGGCCTAAAAAACCAGTCTGCTTAGTAAAAAATTAATTACTCACTGTATGTTCAAAGAATAAGTAGCAAATGCACAGAATCAATTTTTTTCCACTTGCATGGAAGAATGAAGCTTCGAAAATCCAATTGGAAGCACATAACCCATCAGGCATATGATACCTTGCAAGAGGGTCTTTTTGATTGATTCCTGGTGTATTTGAGTTGATAGAAATCCACCCATCGTTGCATTTTCTTTCTCATGCTAACTAAATCTGATAGCTTATTTGCGTCATATACAACCTGCAGATAAGTTGTAAAAGAAGATAAACAAAGTGCAAGAGCCATGAGGTACTGGTAGAAACTCTACCATCGTAGATTCGCGACGGAATATAAAGAACCAGCATAAGTGGATTTTCTTATTAGCACACTGGTGTCTGATTGAGTCAATATTCAAACCTGATGAGTGAGATAATCATCAAGATGATTGACTTTGAAAAAATGCTCCACCACCTCACTAGTTTGTTCATCAGGGTCTGATGGAATATTTCTAACAAGCACCTGAGTCAAGTGTCATGACAAGCAGCGGTTATAGTTAGCCTATTCAAATGCTAAATGGCGATGACTTTAGATAAGGTTAGTGAAATTGATCTCACTGTAAACTGTTCTGGATTCCGCCCTTCTGACGCAAGAAAATTTAATCTCTTTGATTCAATAATCTCATACTCCCTTTTCAATACATAACATGTCCAGAAGGTAAAGGCATAGGCCATCACTATGTGTGTCCAAAGTCTGCAATTCAAACTCGTTAAACTTGATTGCTTGCAGCAAACAAGATATTGTCAAAAGAAAACCAACATTTTTGGTGCTTCTGGTTGCAGTACTAAAATGTTAAGTTGAACTAAAACTTGCAACTGTTTCATCTAAGATGCAAATAGGTGTGACATCTATTTCAGTATGGCCAGCAGCTCACTGCTCACGTTTTTATTCAAATGATTTATATGTTTTCCATTTAGATTAAGGATAAAATCATAGGTGAGAAACATGTAACATATAATCTGCAGATCACCATCAGAAAATGCAGATACAGAGCACGCTGTCTCTTTTTTCTTTTTTTCTTTTTTGTTAAGTACACCATGCTATCTCTGCACATTCAGGATCTGTAATAAAAAGGAATGGAGGACTGGTGATTTTTTTTCTCTCGTTTTGGATGTGGAGCAGAAAGTTAGAATGTCATTTCTAGTTTTTTTTTTTTTTCCTGCTGCTACTGCCAAGCATTTGTGGGTTTGGTACAATACGAAATAGTATTCTGAATATAGCAATCCAGTACTTTGTGTAATGATAGTCCTGACATGTTAAATAACTAACACTAAAGGAGTGCTTGTAAACAAATATGCACTGTGGTTCAGTATTAAGCATTGTTAACATAAAAAGACTGCATCCATGGTGTCTTCCATGCACAGACTTGACCTTATATTACCATGAGATGATCTTGTGTTTTAATTTTAACCAATATTCAAGTTTAACTTTATACCCTTAGTCATGGATCTTGGCACGGCAAACTCATTCATCAAGGCTGGAAGCTGGATCTTGGCATTGCAAACTGATTCATCAAGGCCATTTTAGGTCTTAGCTAGAGAAGACTTGGGAGAACTCAAGGGGAAGCAAGAAGGGAAGAAGGAGCAATATTGAAAATGTTGGCATACATCACTTGAAGATGGTGCATAACTAAGTCCAGCATCCACCTTTAAGTCCTTAAATCAACGAAGTCTAGCATAGAACTATCTATGAAATTAGGAAACTGAGTGAAAAATCAAGCATACCTTTCTGATCCTGTTCGAACATTGGAAATAGAGAGCTTGTCTAAGTCGCTGAAAGTTAGCTTGGACTTCTCTAATGTAACATCAGTCCAATTAACTGGAACCATGACCGCAAAAGCAAGAAATGCAATTGGCACAAAGATTTTGAGCCTGCATTATTGCCAAAAAAATATATTAAGAATTAGATTAGTGGTATACTTCTTAACAATTAGAGCCTTGTAAACATGTTTCAAGGCATAACAAATGTAGCTCATATATAGCCCACAAACAAATGATGCAGAAAAGCTCACTCCTTCGTGGTTGTGTTTTGTTGGGACCCTTGGTCCTCTTGATCACCCTGTTAAATTCAGACCATCTTATTTTTTCTGTTTTGTTGAAGAGTTGCATAAATGACTGAACATCATCACCTTTTACCATTGGAGATTCACAATACATAACACGCCAAAATAACAAAACGAAAAAGAAAAAAGGAAGTGTCTTGCTATCCAGTGATCAATCCAAGTTATTAGTGCAACAGTTGTGTTTGAAGTTAGAAACTTAAACAATTATGCAATAACAAAAAAAATAAAAATTTAACACTCCCCGGCTAGTATGAGGGTAGGGGAAGGTGCAGCATTACCCTTACAATTTTGCAAAGAGGTTGTTTCCATGCCTTGAAACCATGACCAATAGGTCACCGGTGGAGCAATTCACTATTGTGCCAAGGAGTTGTAAAAGCCACCAAAATTTTAACTCACGCCACCACTTGTTTTTTTTTTAAAAAAGTTCGGTTGACATTGTCAAACGGTTCGGTAGCCTTTACCGAACGTTTGACAACCTTTGCCGAAATGTCGACCAAACTTTTTTTTAAAAGAGAGAGAGAGAGAGAGAGAGAGAAGGTGGTGGCATGAGTTAAAATGTTGGTGGCTTTAGCAGCTCCCATTAAGCCAAGGCTCGCCCTCAATAACAAATACATTTTTTCACTATAAGAAAAATTTATCAAGTCAAAAACATAAAGTAAATCATACCCGATCAAGTAAATTCTCAAGTAAACCACGGAATCCAACCCTGCATGCTCGATGAGTTCAGGCTCTGGCATTTTTAAGGCAGCAGGCATCCAGTTCAGAAACCTCAAATACAACTTGATATCCAGGTTCACAAACTTCCCCACAAAGGCACCTGAGGTCATTGGGCTGCTTCGTAAACCTCTTAGATACCATTTCGGAAAGTAGACTCTGTCGTTCACAGGTTGTATACGAAGTATAGCAAATGCTATGAAGAAAGCAAATGCAGTGAGAATATTGATAGCAGCTGCTACCCCTATGTCCCCAAGAGTGGCCATCGATCTGATTCAAAAGGGAAAAGAAAAATAAATTTAGTTTACCGTTAGATCAATTATCCCTATAGCTCATTTTTCTTCCTATTGGTGCATTTTCTTTCACTTTGATTTGCTGAACTATATAGCTCATTTTCCTTGTTTGTAATCTGTGATAATCAGAAAGAGTATTTTCCATCTTGTCTCTTCTTCTTCATCTTTCATTTTCTGTTTTGTAAAAATTAATCATCATCACATACCTCATCAGACATAAAATGTAGAAAACATTATGCCAGTATATCAAATGTAGCTAACCTTTACTGATAACATTTCTTTTCCACTCAACTTAGCACAGAAGCCGATTTACACAAAGTAATGTATTGCTTACCCTTTTCATCTTTTTCAGTTATGATTTCTTATATGGATTTCTATGATAACAAAACCAACTTAAGGGATCAGGTCCGTCCAGCCATCACTGTAGACATCTCTTATACTTTTAGTCCCTTGTAAATTCATGCTTGTGATAAGGGGATGGTGATCCCCACAACAAACATCCACCACTTTAGCAGAATAAATTTCAGTCACGGAATTCAATTAGCTTACTATATAGTAGTAGGTTCTGTCTCAGCTTTGTTTGGAAAAGCACTTGGCAAAGGAGATAGTCAGAAAGAAAATTAACCGTCTATTAAACATGGCCCGCAGCCGGATAAACACCATGTGTACTGAAAGCAACCAAGCATACAAGAGCTGGAATATAAACCATGACAGAAGATGGAAAACTAAGTGCCGGCAAGTCTAGCTTCAGGCTACAGTATCCTTACAAACAGTTGCTATCCTACTTAGTTGGGTAAAGTCATTTGGAAAACAAGAGGGTATGAAAAACAGAAAAGTGCATAAAATTAACAAAAATCATCTGATGAGTCATTGACAGACAGCTTGCTGCAAGTAATACCATTCCCTGAAATCCTAATTCTAGTCCTTTCTACTTTTGGGTTTGTGATTCCTGCAACAACAAAGCCTGACATATCACAAGGGAACTATCCTTTGATGGATGAAGCGGAAATGAAGAAGAAAGACAGGAAACAAGAAGCAACATGGTGGTGTTAAAACTCATATTTCAAATGCTAATAGATTATAGACAAGAGAAACTCCCAAACTTGGAAGCAAATATCACCCTCCAATCCACACAATTCGATTATTTGTTAAATATATTTCAAGGGTCTTCTACCCTTTTGGTAGAATTGGTTTCATGTTATGAGAGCCGGACCGGTTTGAATTATGCACTTCATATGAAGGGATCAGCGTACGATCCACGCTTTAAGCGCAAACATGCATTCGCGTGAGGGGAACTCAACTGGCTACTTCAAGGCCTTGATTCGCTCTAACTATGAATCACCCGATCACTGGACTTAGGAAACCATCAGCCCACTGGTACACTTTTACATATGTAAAGGAACCCAACACCACTCTACCAGGCCACAAGCACACTGCTATGTTCAAACCTCCGACCTTCATGAATGACAAATGCTCAGATAATATGTCAAGGAACTCAACTCTATAAAAAAAAATTAAAAATCAATACCGCTGAATTATTGCTTATCTTAATCATATATACTTTGATCAACCGAACAGAAATCCTAAACCCTTAGGTATAGTATTGATCTCAAATTCGGAGACAATGATAAGAAGGAAACAAATTTTAAAAGAGAGAGTTTCAGAGATCGATTCATACTTTGTTCAGAGCTATGAACTAGTTGTTTCAGTTTAGCTGGAAAAATAGCAAATCGGCGGGGGGTCGATGATCGATTTTCGGCAACTGAAAGCGAAATCGCCGTCTAGTGAAGAAGAAGAAGAAGAAGAAGAAGGTAGAGTGAAGATGCAGAGAGTTTTAATACATATACATAAATGAAAGTAGCAGACCAAGGCCATAGATGGTAGGCGGTTTCAAAATTTGTTGCGTTTTATGTGGGCATTTGAAGATGGCATCTAAGGAGCCCTAGAAATGGTAACGGCTATTTCCATTTGTTGCACTCGAAATTATCGGTCCCAACGACACGATGAACATTCTAAGAGCATCTCCAACCCATGTGGTATATAAAGTTGTAAAATTCATAACTATCATCATATAATCAAAAGCTTAAAAAGATGAAGTCTAACCATGATGTCATTTGTGGTTGTAAAATATAACTTTTGAAGTTTGGGATGTAAATTTACATCCAAATTCTTAAGATTGAAAAAAAAAAAAGAGGGAAATCAATGGTAGTTGGGATTTACAACTCATGGTTGGAATCTAAATTTTTTACAACCCCTATTTTTACACTATTCATGGTTGTAAAGTACAAAAAATACAACCCATTTTACATCTTCTCCTTGGAGATGCTCTTACAATTTTATTTACTATCACAAAAATTATTCATGTCTGTGTCGTGCTCGTGTCATACTGTGCATTTTATATATTTTTTAATAAAAAAAATAAAAATTATATCAACATTAAACTCGTTTTGATCATTGTAAAAAATTATGAATTTTAACTATAATATTTTTATATTTGATAGATTATACATTGAGAAATAGAAGAAAAATAAATTATAGATTATGTATAATATTATGTGATGTGATGTAAAAGGGATGAGAAGAGAATGAAAATCTTTTTTTTTGCCATATAAAATAACTTAAAGAGGATAAATTTAAATTATTCCCTACTTTATATGTCTTTCTTTCATGAGGCCGGTTTGCTAAATGAAGAACGCAAGCTCCGAATTTACGTTTGGTGATTAATGTAAAGATTTCGAACCAATATCGGTTAACTTGACAATATTTTATGATATGCTTTTATAGCTAGTAAAGCAAGTCATTGATTGAGAACGAGATATGATCTTTTAACAATTTTGTTAATTATCCTCAATAAATTCACAAACCAACACACATCAATCTCTCTTTTAATAATGTTTTGCAGATTTTTCAATTTTTTTTGGATTGATGCTACAACGAGGGAGATGAGGATTGATGTGTGAGTTGAGTCATGACTTGAGTCCAAACGAATATTAAATCTGATCTTTTAATAAGAGATTTTATTTTAATCCTCAATGAGAAATTATCACATTTCATTATTTGTTCTCATTTTCCGTTCTTAGTCTTCATATGGTAAAATTATCACTTTATCCTTAATTATTTTATCTTTATAAAAATTTAGAAATTATCTGTGCCGTTGGCATGGCACGGTGAATATTTTTACAATTTTATTCACTGTCACAAAAATTATCCGTACCCGTATCGTGCTCGTGTCATGCTGTGCATTTTATATATTTTTAATAAAAAAATTAAAAATTATATCAATATTAGGCTCGTTTTTATTCTCATAAAAAATTATGAATTTTGACTATAATATTTATATATTTGATAGATTATACAGTGAGATATAGAAAAAAAAAAAAATTATAGAATGTGTAATATTATATGATGTTATGTGAGAAGAGGAAAGAAGAGGATAAGCAATGAGAATCTTTATTTTGTTACAATTTAACGAGGGATAAATTCAAAATATGGTGTGTAATGTTTATATTAAATATTTTTCATACCCCAAAAAAAAAAACCACAATGGTAGATTTTTTAATTGTAGATTGGAAATGAAATATGATATTTTAATGGTAGATTTTATTTTAATTCTCAACAAGAAAAATATCACTATGGTTTTGATGTTGTTTATTTTCACGTCTTCCTTTCTTTATCTTCTTACCATAAAATTATCACTTTATCCTTGATTATTTTATCTTCGTAAAATATAATACTTAAAATTTTTCCTTACTAAAAAAAACAAACAAACAAACCAAACACATTATGATATCACCTGTCATGAAATGCCTCAGGGGCTTGCCAACCAATGCAAATCAAACTTACATCAATAAAATGTAGAATTGGGAGTATTACAATTCTTATCGAGACCATCCACTTATCGCGGCCACTGACCTGAGACCATCTACAAGCGAAAACTGCTTCATGGAAAAGAGAACGATCCATTCAATAGGCTTGTATGTCAATAATCAATATCCCATTCATATTCGGTAATAGCTATGCGCTACATTACTAGATTAGATAGTCTCTTTGTTAAAGTTGCTGCTACTGGGCACTGTTTTATTCGAAAATCAGTGAGTGAACAAGGACAATTTACAAGACTTGCGGAACACAGACACCGGTAGTAGACACAACAATCCATTCGTCGATGCCTTCTCCGCTCCTCTCCCCATAAACAACATGGTTTTTTAGACTAGTAAAAATTCAGCTCAAGAAGCCACATACATCTGGGTTGGTGTCAGCTAAGACTTCTGGTGAATGTCCATCTCTTTCAGCATGACATGATGCCCACACGAATCACAACAGAAAGTCCTATTACCATTAAGTCGCATCCGGGTTGGTGTTTGCTAAGACTTCTGGTGAACGGCGATTTGATGAATGTCCATCTCTTTCAGCATGACATGACGCCCACATGAATCACAAGGAGCGGTTCTGGATCCACAGAAGCTCTCGTGCCCAGAAAGTCCTCTCAATCGGTCTTTCACATCTGTGGGGGCACTACCATATTGAACCACGTCTCCACAGAAACGACAAGTTATCATGCGCATCGGACAATCTGAGGATTGATGTTTAACCTGCACAAGTGGATATGGAAATGCCCTATCATGGATTATGCACCTAATAAACAAATCTTTATGATGGACAACAAACACTCTATGCGTGGAGAATAATTGCATCATACCACCACCAATCTAAATGTTATCAAGTATCTATCTCAATTTCAGTTAACACATAAAGGCAAGTCAGGTTCTTTACTCACCATCTCTTCCTTCTCAAGGACAACTCCACAAGAGCAATGAAGAGGCTCATGGAAAACTTTCAAGTGCTTCTCCATCTCTCCTTGATGAAATGCTCTCCCACATTTGTCACAGTGAACGTGATTCCTGGCCTCCTCAGTCCTAAGGACTACTCCACATCCAGCATGCTGACAGACGACATTGTGCCTACTGCAGTAAGCTTCATGCAGAGCTATACTTCTACTGGGTATGTAATGCCCGCAGTTTCTACACTGGACAGAATCTACATCCATACCCGATGCAGAAGAAGTTGTTTGTTGACCCACTTTGCGCTCCACGCTATCTTGGATATCTACCGATATTTGGTATTCTGTTTGCCCTTTGAAGCCATACACACCAACACTGTAAGTACCCATCCCCAAGGCCAGATCCATAGAACTAAGAATTAGAGCCTTTGAACCCGCATCATGGGAAGACCACTGATGCTGATGCCTAGTTGGGAAAAGGAGTGGATGCTTGGAGATATAAAGATCTGTATCTCCAGAGTCTGTATCTGCTTCTAGCTTTACTTCAATCCTGGCCTGCCCAGAAACAACTTTACCCCATGCATCATTGTCAACGGAGAACCTGTAATACGTATACTGACCTTCCTCGACCAATCCAGATACTGGAATTCCCATCATGAGCGGTTTTAGTACATTTTGAGATTCTGTGCTGACTGAAGCTGAATTAGGATCCACTATGTCAACTTCGATATCGGTCTCTAGGACAGAAACACTTGAAGCAGGCTTCAACTCAAGGACACGCAGCTTGTAAATCAGTTCCCCGTGTCTGACAGAAATTATATCATCCTCAGAAAGAGTGGCATGTTGGCGAAGAGCAGTTTCAAGGACAGCCTTGTGGTTTGGTAAGTCTGAAAAGCCAAACCCCTCGGGCTGAAGCTTTGCATAGGATCCCTTTGCCAACCGGACATATTGAATGTCAATCATGGGTGTTTTTGGAGCATCCAAAGGGAACAAGTTACTCCACACATGAGGAGGAAGTGCAACTGTACCTTCTTCTGCACTGAATTCCAGAACACCTGAATGAGTCACTCCACTCCGATCTCTCCCTTTTTCAGCAGTTTTCTCAAAGGGACCCTCTTGCAGAACAACTGACAACCGGAAGTACATCGGTCCTTTGTCAAGAGCACCTTTGTCTTTCAACTCCGTGAAGCAGGAAGGGGGGAGCTTAACCTTATCACCTGGACCAGGATAAGGCACTGCTTCTAAGATGCGAGAGAACAAAACCCCTTTTCCAGCCAATAGATTCTCAGCCATTTGCTGATCAGCCTACCAAAAGAATCATGATACCACAAGTCAAAACCCGAAATGAAAATCAACAAAGCAGAAAAATTCAAGGCATCATTTTTGTTCTAAATAAGATCGCAGTTGCAGTCCCAACACGGTACAGCCAGCCACAGCCAATTGAGCGTTTTAAAATGGAGATAACCCTGAAAAGGAATTAGGTAACCGAACGGATACATTCGACAACTTAATCGCAATTCGCAGGTCACTGTGCATGGTTCCATATCCAAAATCCATTAAACTGGATTTCCCCAAAATCCAATCAAGCAAGCTACAAAATTTCATCTTTACGTAGAGCAAAACTAAAAAGAGCTACACAATATACATGTTGAGCACTGAGCCCCTCAACCCCAAAAATCAATAGGGCTGATAAACACGAGCGCAGTAAAAAAAATTTATACAATTGACGGGATATGATCCATGGATTAGGGCAAATCAATCGCATTAGACCATTGAACCAATCACTCGCCACATTTAAAGTCAAATCAGAAAAAGGATTAGGAACTCCAATCAATCCGATCAAAAAGAGCGCAATTCAGATCAAGGGATTGCAATCAAATAAACGTTAATAAGGTAAAATCAAAATCCGAGATGAAGAATCGTACCCGGAGCTGAGCTTCGGCAGCATCAAGGCGACGAACACGTTGAGCGGCCTCGATGGCCTCACGCTGTCGAGCTGCCTCCTCCTTACCCTTCCTCTCTCTCTCAAGCTTCAGCTTCGCCCTCTCTTGCCTCTCCCTATGTTCTCTCTCTAGCTTCTCTCTCGCTCTCCTCAGCTCGAAATCCATCGCTCCTCTCTCTCCTCTCAGGGGCGCTGAGGTTTTCTGTTCTATATATAATCGAGAGGCAAGCAGCTCGTCGGCGGCCGAAATCGAAACTCGCCACCTCACCGGGAAGTTTCGGAGCTTTCAGACGCGTCGTACGTTCGTAATGTGTGACGGAATTTCTGCCTAACAATGAATTGGACTGAAAAATTGTGTTGGATTAAATATAATTTATAGGAAGATTGAGATACTATTGATAAGAAGGTGAGATTACATGAAAAAATAAAATTTTAAGAGAGTGTTTGATTGTGTTGGGATTAAATATGCGATTGATAATTTTAAAAAAAAATACTGTGCATACACGTGTATTAATCACATATCAGACGAGGTAAAAAAATACCTACAAATACCCAATCTCTTCCTAGAAAAAATAAGACTCTTTTTTACACCTACTGTATCATGCAAATATATATATATTTGTTTATGATACCGAATTGCTTATAATTGGTTGATTTATTTTTTTTAATATGGTTACCCATCAACCTATATGGGAAGGTTGTGAAATTTTTTCCACTTATTGATACATCTAAATATTTTTTTTTTTTTTTACCAAAATTATCTTTTTTGATGCTCGTTATCTAATTAATTTTTAATGGCTTTATCAGTGTGGTTTATCGTTTCATGAGGTAGTTAACATATATAGATGTTAATTAGTGAATACTTATAGAAGTAACACAGTTCTCAAAAATTCATATTGAAAGAATTTTACATTTATTGTAAAAATTTTGAATTTTGACATCATTACGGGTATCAAAAATAATAAAATAATTTAAATATATTGTGGTCTAGCCGCCTAATCCAATTGGTGAAGCCCGCAAACAATGTTTGTTGGGATTTTTAATTAGATCATATCATTTTTTTTACCCGGTTGCACTTATAGTCGTTGCATCGTGGTAGTAAGATTCTAAGCGTCCATCTATTTCTAAGTGTCCTTATTATCTCCTGCTGAATAGTCTTCATTTTTATCGTTGTTTCTTGAGAGCCCTTCGGTGTGGCGATTTTCTTGAGCCTCACACATCTCTCTCGATCCATAATCACTCTCTTGTGCTTTTCAATCCAAATTCTTTTGTGAGTTTTGCACTTGCTATTGGTGATGGTCTCTTGTGTGATTTGTGCTTGACCTCTAAAAGTTGCGCTTGTCCATTACTCATTAATGCTTTGATGTCGGGTTTAAGAAGATGAGATTTGGATTCTATGATAATGGTATAATTTCTCCGATTCTGTTTCAAGTTGTAAATCTTGTTTGGTTTGAGGCTTTCATCTATGTTTGTCTCATATTCAATGTTGGTTTTACTCTCTGGTGTTCTCGATCTATTGCAACTATTGGAATATCCATCAGTTAGCTGGCATAATATCCATCAGTTAGCTGGCATAACCGATTTTTTCCATGTACTTTCTATTCTCTATGTATATTTACTTTCCACCTCCATATTTAGTTTCCATAGGAGATCTCTTTCCATACAGTAGTTTTTCCTTATTTGCAGACTTTGCCTTGTATATGTATCTATGCATTATCTCAATGAGAAGTGGTCAACTAATTCTTCCACAAATCACTATCATCCTCATTTTCACAGCAACAACAAAATATTATTTCTTATAAGTCGTTGAAGATTGTATACACATTAGCATTTCTCCTTAACTAAATCTTAGTTGATAAAAAAGAAAAGATTACTACAGAGTG
>JAOWBR010157661.1:0-12659 GCA_028571145.1 Dionaea muscipula
GATGACCCTAAAAATGGACGTGAAACTGAATTTCATGATTGTGAATGCATCAATGGATGTTATGCATGCGTATTTTTAAGAATATAGTATAACCGTGCGCTTGGCTAGGCCTCCGTAGCCAAGTGCACGTTTTTAAAAACATGAGTTTTCGGGGCATGTCCTCTCCTTAGGCACGGAAATGAGCAGGTCGAAAATGGGATGTCCACAACGATCTTATAAGTCAATTGCTATATATGATGATCTTTATCTTCCATGTGTGGATGGTAAAAGCAAAGTACGTATGATTATCTGTACACATGCTCATGCCAACAATTTTTAATCGAAGCTCGCTCCGAAAATATAGGAGTGAACACTTAAAACTTTTTTTATTGAAGTGTCGCTCCGCATACGGAGTGAACACGCGAACTTTTCAATCAAAACGTTGCTTCGCACACGGAGTAAACACGTGAACCTTTCAATCAAAGCGTCGCTACGCACACGGAGTGAGTATGCAAACTTTTCAATCAAAGCTCGCTCCAAAAATATTGGAGTGAACACTTAAACTTTTTAATCGATGTATCGCTCCGAGCACGGAGTGAACACGTGAACAAACTTGCAGACTGCGACCTGGTGAACAGGCATTATTCCGAAAGTGTAAGATCGTAAAACAAAGAGTAAGACCTACAGGCGTCCACATCAGCGTTACAGAATAAGACATACGAGCATCCAACAATAACATCATCAAGCTACCTACAGTCATATGCGACACATATATCGACTCCTTTGTAAGCTCCAAGCAATATTACTAGATATCACATGGAGTTGGGGGGCTAATGATAACATGGTTGAAAATACGCTATTTTTATATTGAGGCTTTTCAAGTACGATAGACTCATCATGTACCAAAGGACCCAAAAAGAGGCAAAAGGTCCAAAGGTCCAACAAAGAAAAAAGACCGCAGGAGGACCCCGCACATGGTCCCACAGGGCGCAGCCCGCTGGTGGGCCACACAACCCCGAGTGGATCACACAACCACGGGTGGGTCCCGCACATGGGCCCCACGACCCAAGGTAGACCCCGCACTTGTGGATCCCACAAGACGAAGTCTACAACCCGCAGGTGGGCCCCACGACCCAAGGTGGACCGAGCACGTGGGCCCCACAGCCCGACTGTCTGATAATCATTGCCCAATAGTGAAGAATAACTAATCGATTTACATGTTGGATGCTCGGCACGTGGCTCCACTCAGAACCCGACACGTGGCTCTACTCAAGGCCCGACACGTGGTTCTACTCCGAATCCGACACATCACTCCACTTAGAGGTGGACACATCGCTCCACTAAGAAGTTGACATGTGGTAGACTCAACCACTATAAATATCCATCACTTCCTTGATTTCAAGGATTAAGAATTTGAAGGTATTCTTATATATCTCTGAAATTTTCTATCTTTTAGGTCTGTAACTTTACAAATCACTGAGTTAAGTATCGGAGAGGAACCTCCAAGACGACCTCGAGACCTCTCTGACGAGCTTTTTCTTTTGCAGATCTCAAACAGGCAACCTGCGAACTCTAAACTCCAGCTGAGGTGACGTATTAATTTTACGTAACAGGACAGGTGTTGACGTCAATATGACGTACAAAATGACAACGGGATTTTCATCCTTTATCGGTTTGGTTATGCGAGGGTAGTGTGTAATAGTTTTTTGAGTTTTTAGAGTTTAAAAAATTGGAGTATATTGTATAATGATTTTTAGAGTTTCGATAAAAGAAACTCTAAACAGAGAGATTCAAATAAAATTTTTAAAGTTTAGAAAAAATTGAGTTTATGAATAGGGAGGAAGTGATATAATAATTTTTTAAGTGTAGATATAAATTAGATATATGAATAGTAAGAGAGGTTAGAGATGACAAATGCTACCACGACGGATGATCTTATCAATGCTTCGTCTCAGCCTCCGTGGAAGAATGCCACGTCATGGTCACTTTTTCCACGTAGGCATCCCGAAGCCCAATTTTCGGTCAAAGCCATAGGATTACTAACCGGACACCAAGACTCCCAATATAAGACATGTTGCGGGCCCACAACAACAAGAGTTGCACTTTTACCCTCAACTTCGACTCGCTCTTCGCCCAAGTTTGTGGCCTGTATCGCTCATTCGCTCTTCCAACCTTTTGAATATTTTATTTTCAAAAATTCAAATCACACAGAAAAAGTGTAAAAGGCTAAAGCTAAGCTACCTTAGAAATTCATCTGGCCACCAAATTCACGCCACTTGGCATGATCTTATGGCCCTTCCCTCTCCCCCTCAACAAAAACACATCTCCTCCCTTCGATTCTTCTTTTTTATTTCTTTTTAATAAAAATCCACAATAAAATTGTTGTGGCCGAGATTTTTTCTGGAAAAGTACCCATTTTCTCTCTTTTTTGTTTTGGTTTTTTTTTTCTCTTGGCTCCAGGTTGGCCTCCATTGCAGCCTCTGCCTCTCCCATCAAGCTCCCCTTGCTTCGTCGACTTTGCTCTGCTTCAACTCTTGTCTGCTGATCCATTCTGTTTCCGTGCAGCTCACTATTCAATTTGAGCTTGATTTTTTGTGTTCTGAACGGAGATTTTGGTCATTTGATGCCGAGCATGGGTTGAATTTCACTCGTTGGATCACGAATCACAGGATTCTGTTTCTCCAGTGATCGAAATCGGTGTATGGCATCTTCTGAAGGTAATTTCTCTTCATCCCTAGGTTTACGGGATCTGAGATTTTGGTTAGCACTAGCAGATTCAAGTTCCTGTTTGATCGATGTTTGAAGAAGAGGTGAAGTGGAAGTTGTCTGATGTTCTTTTCTTTGTTTTATTGATTTTTTTCCTGTGTGTAGATTTGGGCGAATTTGCGGACATTTCGGTGAGGATACTAAATAAGTTAATTTACTTTTGAGGCATCTTCGATTCTGGTTGGGTCGACTATCATTTGATTTTTGGAAAGAAAGAGAGAAAAAAAAAATCTGGACAGTTGGATGTGTTCATATGCCTCCACTTGTGACCTGTTGGTCACAGAGGTGTGGAAACAACCTCTAATGTAAGAGTAAGCTACAATTTTGCTAGTTGACTACTCTGTAGATTACTTTGTGGACTATATTTTCTGATTAGGAAAAGTGGGTGAGAATCCGATCTTTTTTTCTTTGTTCCTTTCCCAAAGACTTCATCCACTTTTTCTAATTAGAAAAAGTGGTTCAGAAAGTAGTCTACAAAATAGTTTAACTAGCAAAACTGAGTAAGACTATGTGCGCGCGCGCACCCTCCCTCCTCCCTCACCCCGCACTAATCGTGGAGCACTTTTGCGCCCCGGGAAACACCATTTCTAGACCGTTGGATGTGTGTTTGAAGTTAGAATTTTGAAATTCGGTGTGTGTTATGTTCCTTGTGTCAATGTTAAGGGAAAGAAAGCGGATCTCTGTTGATTGTTGAGGATACTGCTTGTGTTTTTGCAGTATTAGTGAATACTTACCAGGTTTGTGCAAGTGATTGTTCAGTAATCCTTGATGTAAAGGAGGAGGAGATATTCATATCCCTTGGTTGTAAGAGAGGATTTGAAGCAGCGGTAGGGAAGCCGCCGCTGCGTGGTAGATGGATACATATTCTTCTGGAGAAGAGTTATTAATTAAGGTGATCTAATGGTCAGACCTTTTTTTTTAGTATGATTTTCTCCTGGTAAATTGTCATATTACTTGTCAAATTTATTTGCTCGAGTAGTTTTAGTTGTTACAATAGATGTTTTTGATTGATGGATTTGGTGGGATGATAGACGAGGAAGCCTTATACGATAACTAAGCAGCGTGAGAGATGGACCGAGGAGGAGCATGACAGGTTTTTGGAGGCCCTCAAACTCTATGGACGAGCCTGGCAGCGGATTGAAGGTCTTATTCTTCTTGAAGCTTCATTTTTTTTGGGGCATGTGTATTGGATAAGAAGAATATGTCTTCAAATCTAGACCCATTTCTTAGGTGTCTTATCATTTACATGAGCTTTTCTGGTCCTCTTTCACTTTTCCTCACATAATAAACACAATAAAATTCATGCCTCCATTCAAATCACACAAGACAACCACCCTTGATCACCTTCGTTGGATTGGATCTACAATGTCTCAACAGTCCAATACTTCCCTCCCTCACATAAAACAGTCTAAATCAGATTTGAGGACATCATTCTCATCCCACAAACCTTAGCCACGAGTTGGAGGGTCCTCCCTATACAAACAAGGTCCTCCAACAAACTACAAGCAAGAACACTAAAACTTCAGCTCCCCTCTTCATACTACCCCAAACTACTTCCAAAACATCACCATTCTCATCCTATCAAGCTCAAGAGTCTTTAACACGGTATCTAACCCAATGAACACAAATTCAAATCCAATCACCCTTTATATTACTAATAATTGAAGACATAGCAAGGGGGACCTGAATGAGTGACTATGATCCATTATGACTCCCAATTTTGCTTAATCAATCTTGTCAAATTACAAATCTCAATGGACAGTGGTGTTTCAAGGAACTTGATCTCCATGATAATTCAGTTTCTATTCGTCACTCAGTTTTTTACAGCTTAGTATATTTTCTTACTTGAAGAGCTCCTGGTGCTTTTCCTTTGTCTTCCTGTTATTTCGATGATGTGCAGAACATATTGGAACAAAGACTGCTGTCCAGATCAGAAGTCATGCACAGAAGTTCTTCACAAAGGTCCATCATTATCTCATACTGACTAGTTGCATTTATGATTGCTATTTGAGATTGGAATTGGCACTTCACATGGCACTCTTTGTGTTGTGGTGTTTCATAAACCAACAGTGTGAATGTGATTCCGGTGACTTAATTACAGACATTACATAATTTTTGGAATGGATATATTTGTATGTTGATCTTTCTACTCATTTCTTCTTCGTGATGCTGTCTTGTTTGATCTTAGTTGGACCTGCTAGCCTGGTACTTATATGTCGGGATGGACGGGTGGTATAGGTGATACTCTTGTGTCTCGGCATAGCCATACAAGCATGCATTGAACCTATATCTTAACCTAAAAGTTTAAACTAATATATTATGGATCAACACATACTTATATGCTATTATTATTCAAGTCTTATCCTCGATATGGGAACAACTCACACATGACTCAAAGACAGATGTTTGGAAAGGCAGGATGGAAGAACCAAGTTTCACTGTCTTGTCTTCTCATTGTAAAGAAACAAGGGGACTGATTTGATCAAGCTGAAAAGTGTTTGGTCAAACCTGTCCCCTTTCTTTCTCTTAGTTGACATCGGTAATTGAGTTTTGAGTACAAATCATTTAACTATTCTCATACTCAGATCTGGGATTAAGCTGTTAATGTTCAGTTCCCTGATGATCCTGTTGACTTTGAATTGCATTTCAAGGCATGAAGGGGTTCCTAGTTCCAACCCCTTTTCTCACATTAGGTTCAATTTTCCTCTGATTCGATATCACTCTTGCTCAGCTAAAATATGTGATTATGGTATGTACCTTATATTGTGGCTGCACAGTATTTACTACCTTCTTAAGCTTTCTCTGTTGAGTGCATTATGGTTGTTCTGTAAACAATCTCCTATACCATGGAAATAACTAGGCATAATTTTAGAAATTGGCAATATGTGCATCGCAAGATTTCATTCACTGTTCCGCCTTGGAGTTATGGAAATAACTTTTGCTGAATTAGTTGGTATGGTGAATCATATTTGCTTTCAGTTGGAAAAGGAGGCACTTCTTAAAGGCATTCCCATCGGGCAAGCAATTGACATTGACATTCCCCCTCCTCGTCCTAAAAGGAAACCAAGCAATCCGTACCCTAGGAAGACTGGTGCTGTAGGTTCCGCAGTTACACCAAGTGGAATGAACGATGGGAAAGAACTGACATCAGTTTCATCACATCTGGAAGTACAACGATCAGAATTGGAGCAAGAGCCAATACCTGAGGCATGTGCTCTTAGTCTTGCATTGCAGAATAATTGTGAGTTGCTCTTTGTTGCTTTGACATAAGCTACTGGCCTATAATTCTCCAGAAACTTGCTGGAGATGGAACACAGGGAAATCCAAAGGAGAAGCATCATGATGTCGAGTGCAGTAAAGTGTTTGCCCCTTTCCAAGGATCAGCATCCAACTCTGTCTCTTCTGTCATCAAAAACTCTGACTCAGTAAGAGCAGGCAGTTCCTGTAATTTTATGGAATATGTACCTTCACAGAAACATGTCAACAAAGGAAAATCCAGTGAATCTCGAGTTACTGATGGAACTGCTGGAAATAATATATCTGATGGAGCCGACGCTGTGGAAACTGCTCAGATTCATGGCATGGGTGAGATCTCTTTGTTGATTAACCCCTTAGCTAGATTGTTGGTTGATCTAATCAAAATGATATTCTGTATGTTTTCAGGAACTATGAAACAAGCAGCTAGGAACTTCCCTAGGCATGTTCCTGTGCACATTCTTGATGGAAGTCTTGGAACATCTAGTCAGGCAGTTTCATCAGACGTATCATATCAAGAATCTCCACTTCACCAAATTGGAGTCAGTACTCACCCAGTCTTGGTTACAAACCCCACAGAGTCAGCAACTGGAGAAAGTCATAATAGCACATCAAGATCCACTAACAATTACAAGTTCCCGGCTTTTCATCCCCCCTTCATGCCGTTTGGAAACAGCCAAGAAAATCTCTGTTCATTCCTCCAGATGTCATCCACATATTCAAGTCTTATTGTCTCTACTCTCCTACAGAATCCAGCAGCTCATGCTGCCGCAAATTTTGCAGCTTCATACTGGCCTTCCCCTAATGTGGAAGCTTCAACAGAGTCTCCTGCAGGTATGATAGGAGGATTCCCTTCTAGAGAATCGAATCCTGGTCCAAGCATGGCAGCACTGGCAGCAGCTACAGTTGCAGCTGCCACTGCATGGTGGGGTGCACATGGACTTCTACCCATGTATTCTCCATTTCATACTGGCTTTACTTGTGCCCCTGCATCTAGAATTGCTGCTCCATCAAGTAATAATGCTGACCAGACAACAGATATGGAGAAAGAGAAGAAAGAGAACACTTTCCAAAGCCCTGTCCCAGAAGGTGAGCAAGAGGATCAGGAATTTTGTGAAGCTCTACAGGCAGAGCATTCAGACTCAAAATCTCCAGCAACATCAGTATCTGGTTCTGAAGAAATCTTAGGTGAAAAACTGAACTGCGATATGACAGCTGGTGATGATGATAAGATGCTTCCTGCTGTTACTCATCAAAGCGATCTGTGTCCAGGCAAGAATAAACGGGTTGATCGCTCCTCCTGTGGTTCCAACACGGCTTCCAGCAGTGACATAGAGACGGATGCATTAGAAAATCATGAGAAAAATGAAGAAGATATGAAAGAGCGAAATCTAAGTAATTCACAAGGAGAATGTAGTATTCGCCGCAGTAGGAATACTGGTAGTATCAATGATCCTTGGAAGGAGGTCTCCGAGGAGGTAATACACAGGTTCTCCATTCGTGAATTTCTTTTAGAATTCTTTCTGTTCTTGCATGGAATTGACTCGCTTCTACTACCTAAAGTTATATTAGCTTCATCATTTTGCACATTACCTGAAGGTTTCCAGTGCATGAAGGGTGAACCTCCCATTCTGCTCTATCTATATGTTGCTGATTATCTTGAAGAACTTTCTTTGCCAGGGGCGTATGGCCTTTCGGGCCCTATTTCTTAGAGAGGTGTTGCCGCAGAGTTTTTGGCCCCCACTTGACATGAATAAGGAAGATGAAAAGGTCAGCAGCGAGGTGAGACAAAACAAAGAGGACTGTGAGAACGATACGATACAATTAGTCCTAAACATCAAATCCGGGGAAATGTATTCCAATCATCAAGAGAAAGAGCAAAATGGACCAAAAGCTCAGGAAAATGGAAACGAAGGGCTGCTGACGATTGGTCTTGCTCACGGCAAGTTGAAGACCCGGAGAACAGGTTTCAAACCGTATAAGAGGTGTTCAGTGGAGGCCAGAGAAAGCAGATTGGCAAATAACACTTGCCAAGACTACGAGAAAAGCCCCAAAAGACTAAGATTGGAAGGGGAGGCGTCAACTTAATATTCTTGATGGTGCATGCAGCAATTGTTCCAAGGAAAACCTTTTGACACTGCATGATAATACCTACGTATGTATTCTTCAGCTTCCTCATATCAATTTACATCCTTTGTAAGTGTACACAAAACTTTTTCCTGATGCTTGTATCATATAATATATATCTGCATTTATAATTTCCTCGATAGACTTGTTTCATAGTCATAGACTCTAAATAAGTTATAATAAAGTTTTCTCCATTCATGTTTCCTGTAATGTTAATCTTATATGTTATCTTTGAACCCTTTCCATTCTTCTTCCTCCATGAATGTTCTACTGCTTTTTTTTCAGTGTCGTTCTTTGATAGGAAGAATTTCTTCAGAGAATTTCTTTGTAGTCTTGGCCTCAGACATTTTCAAACTGCGAGGTCCATTTTCATTTCTTGGGTCGAACAACTGCCCGGTGAATAACAGCAATGTCTCCGACTTAATGCAACAAGAGTAAAAATTGTATACACTGATAGCTTGTAGTTCAATTGAAAATAGAGAATTTTCTGCATTTGGTTTAACCAGTTTTTTGTCTCGTCTGATTTAAATTTTCTATTTTTTATTTTCTAAAAATAATTTTTAATTTAAAATCTTCAAAATACAGAAAATTAAAAAAAAATATTTTATTTTCGACAGAAATTCTCAATACACCTGAAACAAGAAAAGCATTCAAGATCTAATAAATTATAAACCAAACACGTTTTTTATTTTTTATTTTCACTAAAAACAAAAAACTGAAAACATCACCTATCACAACACACACCGCGGCTTTACGATTGCCATGAAACTGAATCTGACAAGGAACATTATTGACATTTACATACTCCTTGAATAAAAGAATGACCATTATGTGCAAATATTTACATGTTCTCCATGAATAGAATTTCATAGTAAACTGAAATATGTAAATAGTTGTTCAGTTCCCCATCTCATCTCATCACTAATCACCACTTCAGGATTTTCCAGAACTAAACCTACCTACTTCAGTGAAGATTTTTGCAGGGAAGTGTTAGTAGTCAGCAACTGAACATAATTCTCAGTGCTCTGTACAGTGCGATAGTATTTACTTGGAAATAGGACCAGGACCGTGATCGTGACCGTGACCGTGACCGTGACCAGAACGAGAACGAAGGCCAGATGTGTGTTGAGATGATGATCTAGACATTTGAGATCGCAACTGGTGGGACTGTAAATATCTCATGTATTTCTGGATTCGCTCCTTGTCAGCAATAGATAACAAGAATGGAGGGTTCAAGGGCAGCGATGGCGCCTCATTCACGATGAAGGAAAGCAAACACATAGCTTTAGAGTAGGACATCTCAGCACTATCCCGGCAGTCCATCAACTCGTCTACCTGAGAAACAATGGGGCAAAGAAAAATCGTCGCAGACACGGATAAAACAGAGAGACTAATAGAAAACGGCAAACCATTCAGCCCCAACTAGTCTAGCAGTGAGCAAACACATTGTGAGCAACTCCAACTGGGAACTACCTACTACCCGGTTATGCTCTAGTGGGACGAGGTCACAGTAAATGAAACTGTGACCGGCAACCCAAATGAATCAACCTCCCGCTGCTTACAACTGAATCATTTATTCACATCTCGGGCCAAGATCAAGTTTAGTGGGTAAACGACGCATGCTCAACAGGCTGCCCCTGGCCTACCCAGCTAAACATGTCTACTTGTTCGTGCCAGGCTGCGATGCAATTATATAACATTGAAGAACAAGAATAATATTTTACTCCTAATCAGGCTGGGTCGGAAAGAGGTGATCAAAATAAGCCCGACCAGCCCGTTTGGGAATGATGTTGAGCCCGAAATATTTTTCCGAGCCGGAGTTTCATTTTTGGTGAAGGCCCGGCCCGGCCCGGCCCTTTTTTTTTTTTACAGAGACCCGGCTCAGCCCCGCCTAAAATTCTGGTTTGGGATTTTGGAATAGGGCACGCGGGCTCTAAAATTGTGTCGAGCCCGAACTCGGAAATGATCAGGTCTAGTCAAACATGGCTCAAGGCAAATGTATATTTCAACCAGTTTTCTAGTAGCCCAGCATCCGCAAATTGATAAGTTCAAATCTCCAGAGCTGCCTGAGAGGTTGTCCACCTACAAACTGATTTGTCAGCTCACTTGCCCACCATGGATGGATTATAGGGTTTGCAGGCAGCCCGACGTATTGTATGATTGCTCTATTACCCGTAACTAAAAAGCAATGTTCATAAATAGGCAATAAAGAACAATTAATTACTCACAGCACCAATCTTTCCAGCTTCAAGAGCTGTCTGGAATAAGATCTCCATGGCATCTGGAAGCTCAGTGGTACCTGTAGAATGAGCAGTTGATGGGGACTGAAGAAGCACAAACAGAATGCAGAAATAGATACCATGATATCCTTGAATAAATTATACTAGTTGTCTAACCATCCAAGTTTTGAAGGTACTTCGACAACCTCTCTGCACGGTCACAGGCAGCAATAAAGCCATGCTCAGCCCATGTGGACACAGAGGACGGCTTCATGAAGTCTGGGATTTCGACTGCACCAGAAGAGGAGCCGGCAACTTCCAGATTGGTTGTTACGTTGCTTGTAGATGTCGTTGCTGATAGATCACTTATGCCACTGGAAGCCAGCCAAGAGTTGCAAACTTGAATGGCTTGCTTCCAAATAGCCAAAATCACCAATTCAACTGAAATCGATTCCAGAAAGGAGCCTTCATGATGCTGCAAAAAATTGTTCCCATAATTCAATTAATTAACATGAAAGAGCCAACCATCAACAAGCAAGGAGGCAAAACTATTTTGAATGAAAGTATTTCTCATCCAACCAAAACTGTAAAATCATAAATCTGATTAAACCTTGTTAGTTGCAGGGGACAGAAGGAAGAACCCACCTTTTCTAGGGCAACATTGGATGTAACATTGAGGTATTGTTGTAGTAACTGCAGCCTCATTGAAGGGTGTAATCCAGATCCAGATAGCCTCTGCTCCTCCCTCAACATATTTGGTGAGCCTGACACAGTTAATGAATCTAATCCACAGCTTGAAGTGCTTTCCATGCCACCAACTGAAGGGGTCACAATCTCCTTGGCGTGAGCAGACACGAGCATATGCTGGTCACTCCTCTTTGGTGGGTAGGCACAGGCTCTCACAGTGGAGCTCTCTACTAGAGATGTCTCTGCAGAGGTGAGAGTTTCCACTGAGCCAACATGAGGATTAACAAGAACATATTCCCTTTCAATGGACTCCATGGAATCTGAAACTTGAGAGGGAGGTCAAAATGTGTCACTTCTACAGCTACAAGAGCTCTGACTGAAGAATGCAGCAAAAGAAAAAAGAGGAAAGAAGAAATAGGAGCTTACAGTACCCTTAGAATGAACTGATGAAATTGGGTCACCACTGAAAGATTGGCTTATCTTGTTGCTAGAAGCACATGGCATAAATCCATGAATAACTCTAGTGCCAGAAGTATCGTGTTGATCATTTCCATGTGATACTTGTTTTTCTTCATGTAAGCTTGCATTTGCAAGGGCTGAGCTCAATCTTGCGTTGAGATGAACCTGCAGCTGCTTCTCTACCATAAAGTTCTCAGTTTTTCCAACTATAGATCTGATATTAGATACTGAAGGGGACCGCTCTGCATCTTCAGCCACCCTGCAAGGCATATGGTTATGGGGGCATACCAAATGGCACCAAAAGAATGTTTAAACCAGCATACATTCTAGTAGCATGTAAGCACCAAATGATTTGCGGGTTGAATGGCATGAAAAAATAGGATGTAGACAAGAGATATAGTGCTTTCAAAACTAATATATTACCTTGTCCCCACCAAGAACTTGTGATTGAAGAATTCCCCAAATGTTAGCCGTTCAACTGCAAGTGAATACCAACAGCATATGACAGTAAGTTACCTTTTACTTTTCTTCTTCAGAAATCAGAAGCAAAAATGACATTAATACTTCTGTTCAAAAGGGTCATCATTGCGATGTAGATTTCCTCTAAATGCTTAGCATGCTACAATGACTAAAACAGTACAATTTGCACGTGTTCAATTCTTGTTTCATTAGGTAAATTGTGTTATTGAGATGAAAATTACTATTTTGTGCAAACTTTGATGATAGATTCAACGGGTAAAAGACAGACACCTAAATTGCAAAGGAAAGGACTCCCCTTCTCCTTCCCGAATGGAACTTTTCGAGCAACCGATTCCATTTGATGATTTCATTATTTTTCCTTCCTAAGTGGGTTAGTGGAACTTTCTGCACAACTGATCACATTTGCTTACAAACCTATTCACCCATTTTATGATCTAGCACAAGCATAAATCTTCATCCTCAAGTATCCAGAGATGAGACAGTTGTCTTAGATTTCAGGAACTGCAACTTTGGAGTATAGTATTTGATTAGACAAAGTAAAGTTGCAAGATGACACATACAATGTGTGATTTCCTTCCTTCCATTTCCCTCATACATGGGCCACATTGCAAGGGACCAAAGGGTGAGGAGAATTTGGGATTAACCAAGTTTTCAAACAATGAAATAATATATATATATATATAAGCA
>JAOWBR010157672.1:0-12657 GCA_028571145.1 Dionaea muscipula
ATACTAGGTGATAGAGAGTCATTGCTATCACTTTGTGCTTACATTGTATCACATCCTAATCAATGAAGGGAATCATTCTCAGCATGACTTATGTGTGCAATTGATTGTTTTACAAATTATTGAAAATTGCTGTTTTATTCCGCAAAAACAAAGAAGGAGTTGACTCCTCCTACTAGAAACAGCAACTTGTTTTAAAAGGGCCAGATTTTTTAAATACACCAATTCACCTCCCCCCTCTTGGTGTATACTTGAACTCTTGGATTACTAACACCAATCCACCGAGGAATTTTTTTGTCTGATAAAAGTCACGAGGCAATGTGTTAGGTTCTACCATCAACTCCTTCATTAAAGAGTTAATCTCGTTAAAGCAAGCATCCGCCATATTATACTCACATTTCAAGTTCATCATTCTTGATGCATAAGACAGTTGAGTATGCTCCGAACCTTCATACAACGATGTTACAACCTATGCGTGGGTAGGCTGCCAGAAATTAGACTCAAGGCAAACACGAAAATCAAAGTACAACTCGAGTCACACACAAAATTACGGAACAAAGGGAATCTTCTATTAACTCTGAGTGTTTACAAAATTAAAGAGGGCACAAAACAGATACACACTGATACAAAGTGTGGATATGTGTTACTCGTACGTAATGCACCTCACACTAGTATTTATACCAATACCAAACAACCCAAATCAAATATGGTGAAAATAATCTCCCTGAGATTCTAACCTAAAATATAGGACTTGCCTAAACAAACAAGATACAATGAATGTAGATAGCAACAGCTGTGGCGGCAAGGCCTGTGTGCGGGGCGGTGACTTCTGTGGCGAAGCCTTCTCCGTGGCGAAGGCATCCAAGCTGGAAGACAATAAACTCCAAGATGAGTGCTTTAGAAGACCATAAGGCTGTGCACATCTCATGGGCCATCCTCACGAAAAGTGCAACCAAGAACTTAGCCAAGAATGACTAATCAGAATAGTCATCGCCATGGCACCATAGACCTCAACGCCATGGCGGTGACCTCCTCTATCTTCTAAACCACAAATCACCATACCACCAAACTTGGTCCACAGACCAATCTAAACTTGAGGAGTATCTTGTAAGTGACCAAAGTCGTCACACTCCTCTAAAACTCGAAATCCACCAAGTTGACGTCATGATAGTGAACCATGCGCCACAGCAGAATAGAGATCTGGTGCCACGGTATTGTGAGACCTGGCGTCATGGTATTGTGGCATCGCATATTTCACAAGCGGTTCATTCGCAGCATGGAACAATCTTTGAAAGTTTTGAAATACATCATTCGACACCTCTTCAACCTCTTCATAACGAGGAACAAAAGATGGCCCGTAACATCCATTACCATCTGAGCATACGGATTTATCATTTCAGGATAAGTTACTGTCTCCATATAATCCCCTAACTCATAATGCACTCCACTTTAAATCCTTTTCCTATGCGCTGTCCATTGATAATAATTTTGAACAAACTCACTTTTATACAAGTGCACCTTGATAGTTTCATTGTCTAAATACTTCATATTGCCACATTTATGACATGGACATCTCAGCATCCCCTCGTTGACAAACAGTTGAGTAGAAGTGACAAAATTAATAAACTCATTAACTTCATTCATAAATTCAATGTTCAATTCATTCCTGTTTATCTTTCTCCTATCCATCCACGAACGATACATATCGAAAATGTTCTAAACCTTCATAAATTATAAATGGATTATTAAAATTCATATTACATTAATTATAACAATTATCATATATACCAAATTCAATTACACCACACCAAATTCAATTAAACCTTTATACACTAATTTTAACATCTGCACATTAAAAATAATAACTTATAATTAATTATAAGCTTACCAATTACATGATTAACAATTACCACTGACACAAACCCTAATTCATAATTAAACCAAAACTAATTAAACCAAACCTAATTAAATCTAACATAACTAGCACAATAACGCACAAACCCTAATTAACAGATCCTAACCCAATTTAAATCAACCCTAGCATTGCAATTTATGACAAATCGACCACAATCACCAACAAAAATAACACAATAACAGTAACCCACAACAATAACACATATACAAATAACAAATCGACAAAAAATAGCAAAAAAAACAACCAAAGGATCGAATTTACCCTTCACCACCGCTACCCTCTTCTGCTGACCACCGACTGCGCGACCACCGCTGCAGACCACCACCCGCCGCGGCTGTCACTGCCGCCGTCCGCTGCTGTCGTCGTCCGTCGTCCGTTGTCTTCGGTTGCTGCCGTCCGAATCGCACGAGAGAGAGGGGTAGAAGAGAAGCACGAATAGAATGAGGAAATGAGGAAGAAGGAGGTTGTGCAGATTTTGCCCTAGTTCAGTTTATATTGACGAATTACTGTTAGCTATTACTTTCGTCGGTAATCTTTTTAATGTACGACGGATTACCAACGGATAATCACCGACAGAAAAATTATCTGTCGGTATGACGTCGGCATTCAAATTAATAGGGGCGGGGAAAAATTGACGATAATCCGTCAGCTATTACCGACGGATTATGTCCGTTGGTAAAAAATCCGTCGGTAAAAGGTTGTTTTTTTCTAGTGAAACACAGTAATGAATCAGTAAACAAAGGTCCCCTACAATGCTTCTACAATAAGTAAATAGGGTCGATATTACCAAAATTGTTCTGCAATTGGAACGGGGGTAGAAACGTGCGTTTGTAACTTCACGGTACCAACTGCCTTCATTTTCTTCTTCGATGATCTTCGGTAACTCGTGACTTCTTTCTTCTCTTCACAGCACTCTCGATTGAATCCTTACTCAGAATGAAACAATGGCAATTGCTCACACGTGGATTCCTCTTGCTTGGAGGCGCTGTCCGAGTTCCCTCCATTTGGTGGCTTTTATACTTGGAGGGAGAGATAGAAGTTACCCCCCAATTGATGAACATGGAGGCTGGAATTTTGGCGCAAGGAGTATCCACGATCAGAGGTGGTTCTTCGTGGTTGTTGGCAGAGAATAATCGGTCTTCAACTTGAGCTTTTAATACTATTCCTATCCTCACCTATTTCCGTGGACAACTTGTTGTACTTGTTATATTTAGCTTGTTGAATGGGTCAAGATCATTATTTGATGCTTACCTCTTTTTGATTGAGTGAAAGATTAATTCAAGGAGATGAAAATCAGATTTTGTTATTATCCAAAAAGATCTAAGAAAATATTCACATTAAAATAAAATCCATTTTATGTGAAAATATGCATTAGAATAAATCAACTTAAAATAAGTTTATTTATTCGTAACATGTGATCCACTAAAATAGATTAAAACAATAATTAAAAAATCAAATTACCATATTTAATCAGATATAAGATATTTCATGGAGATTATCTAGCCATAGGGAACGTTGTTTCTTATATTGTTTCTACTCGTCATGTTGTTACCATCAAAATCAAACTTTAAACATAGACATCTGCTCGAAGACGGTCATGGACTGAAAACATTCATTCATATCTAGTCAACTTAAGTATGTTGCATCCATAACATACTAACATACACATTAAACATTGTAATTTATCACACAAATCAATTAAGCCAACACTCTCCCATTTTGCTAGATTTTCTTCACCAGCTGAAAGAATGCACAACTGCTGCTAAAAGCTCCTACTGGTATAGAGAGAGAAATTGCAAGGAAATATCTCAAAAAACCTCTAATGCTCTTTTAGGGTGCAATACATTTAATAATATCCTAATGTTTTTTCTTTTCTTGTTTAAATTGAAGGGACAATTTCGGTAACATTTTTTTTAAAGTGTGCTACTTTTAATGATTTCAATGTTGCGTTTAAGGCCACCCATATTAAAAACGGATGTTTCTGCAACGCCCGATTCATCACCCGCTAGGGAGCCCATGTTGCTATTCACTTGAGAGTGGCGGGTTCCCCAGCGATCAAAATCATCGGTCGCCCAAGCAATTTCCTATTAAGCTAAATTGACAATCATTTTAAGCATGCATTAAAAAAATCAAAAAGAATAATGATTGTCTAGAGTCAAAACAAACAGGTAAAGTTATATCCAATAAATCATTGATTATTTTTAGTGACAATTTATAATCTTATTTTATGGTATGATTTCATAATGTCAATTTAAATTTTATAATATATCATATATTTATTCAATCAAAAGAGAGAACCAGCAAAACCTGTACAGTTACTAATCATCATATCTGTATTAAGTGGTTGATTCAAATTGATCAATCATTTTCTACGGGACAAATGGGGAGCCCTATAATCATGTGGCTTTTCCATTTAGAAGAAAATTGCTGAAAGCTCCTCCCTCATATCTTGGAATGGGGTACCTTACATTTGGTAATATCATCTACATTAATTTCAGTTCTATGTATTATTCCACCTATATACACACGAATACATTCCACTGCAAGTATCCAATAGCTGGCAAAAAGGGGACGATTTCATCCATTTGCCTCTCCTGGATCTGCTGGGGCAGAAAGTTTTGTTTACGTCCAAATTTCCTAAGAACTGAGACTGATAAATGGGAGCGAAAAAATTACAACAATTAGAGACCGCCGCTGCAGAATTCATGCGACATGGGGACATCTTCTCAACTCCATCTTGTGGTTAATATCACTCCTGCTAAGAGGTAAAATTCCAGACTGCTGCTCAACTTTTTGGATAAGCAGCTTCAGCAAAGGGACCTTAGAAAGAGTTCTGCATGATCCAACCATTATCAGCTTCTTCTGCAAAAGGGGGAAAAAAAAAGGCATCGAGGTAATATTTGATTAAGGATCTAGGTTGGAGAATCCACCATATCTATGAAATTAACTAGCTTCATGGACAGATTAATGCAAGATCTATGGGAGTGAATATCCCTATATGAGCAATGAGATAAGCCACCAACCACAGATTTCAACATATGGAGTAACGTACAAACTGGTTCAACCTTAAGATACATGTCAGAATCAGAAGCTTAAACAAGATCTATGCAAAAAGAAACCAACAAAACCGAGAATCCAGAGAGTCACAGAGTCACACTTGACATGTGGACTAAAATAAATCTCCAAGCGCCTAGAAACAAAGGGAACAAACTATCTCAATCTGGTTTTTAGAGGACCATATGCCCCGAAAGTTGGAAGTAGCTTTTGTTTGAACGATCAAGAGACAATCCATGTAATACCCCGTACCTGATTAACGGGTCTTAATGATCATTAGGGATTATGATTGAGATTAATTATGAGAGTTGAGTAATATTAAGAGCTTAAATGGGATTTAGTAAGGAAGATAAAGTATTATGATGGGTAAAATGACCATTTTATGCATGAGATTTCGGATTTTATCGAATTTGGTGTCGTTGTGATCGTTACAAAAAATGGTGAACGTGGACAATAATATTGATATGGTTCGATTGAGGGAATAAGGTTATGAAATAACGGCCAAGTAGTATTGATTTTGGTGACGGTGTTTAGTTATTTATCAAGTTAAGGGGGGAAAAAACTACTAACCTACATCAGGAGGAAAGGGCCTCCACCACTTCATTTGTTTTCTTCAAGCCACATGTTACGTGAGAAAAGTAGAGAGAAGAAAAGAAAACAGAATCAGGGAAAGGGAAGAAGAAGCGAACGAGAGAAGGAGAATAAAAGGAAAAGAGAAGATTACAAGTAGCTAGATTTGCTACTAAGTGAAAGGTTTTTCTTCTGTTGGACTTGAGGAGTTGTCTACCGGCCAGGAGAAGTTAAGGGAAGCTGATTTCCTTTGCTATCAGGTGAGGTTTGTGGTTTTAATTTGTTGAAAATCTTGTTTGAAGAGTTGTATGCGATGTTCGAGGTGTTAGGAATGGATATATGCAGCTAGCTATGTTGATTCATGGTTTTACGTATGATTGAATTTGTGTTTGAGCTTGTAATATGGTGTTGTAGGATCTTGGTAAGTTGATTCCAGTGTCCTTGAAGTTGTTCATGTTGTTGAGAAAGTAAAAGGAATGGCTAAAACTAAGGAAACACAAGGAAAGAATCAAATCGCAGGGCAGGGACCGGTCAACCTCTTTCATGGGTGACCGGTCGACCGGTCAGTTGGACCACCTTCCAGACCAAATTTGGAAAAACTCAAAGAATGAAAGTTGTAGATCTTGATCTTAGCTGTTCATAGCAACTTGAATCACCCCGTTTGGAGTTCATATGAGAAAGTTATGACTGTTTTACTAAAATGTGTCATAAAAGGGCTTAATGGACTGTTAGAGGATCTAACACCTACGGTTTCGCACGTTATCGATCTCATATGCTTGAGGAATGAATTTAGACACTTTAATCAGGTGTAATGAATTTATAAGAGCTTTTACGTGAAGTTATGGATTTACTTATAAGTTGGAGTCAAAGTCAATTGTCACCAATAATGCATAATTGTGAATTTGTGTATATCTATGTACCAAGATCTTTGTTCAGCGTTATGATTGGTCAAAGCTTGGGACGAGTTCCCTTCGGTTAGTGTGGCTATCATTATCAGGTGAGAAATAGTGGCAAAGCCATCCTTGGACTCGGTATTCCCCTTGACACCCTCTTCTTTCCTACAGTCGACATACGTTATAGTTGCTCTCGTTATTGCATTTGCTTATGTGATCCACTTATATGTGTTGATTCATCTTTGAGATATATCTTGTTGTGAGTGTGTTTCTCTTGATTTGTTATATTCTATTCCTTGTAAGAGAAGTTTGTACTAAACGATGTGATGGATGGCTTGAGTTCTGTTGAGGTTTGTTCTAGGTTAATATGAGAATAGTATCGTGGGAGTTATTAAGGATTATTTTGTACCATTATTGTTAAGGTCCTTATTAGTATATGTTATATGAGAGTATGATACAATGTTCATGCTATGGTATGTTGGGGATTAATGTTACGGTTATAGTCCACACGTATCTGACGTGATTGATGATTATGATATTTGTGATGAAGTATGATATATGATGTATATAAGTGTGGACCACGATGTTTAGGACTTGTGAATATTCTTATTTTCCGCCTACTCTTCTTCTTTCAAGAGTAGTGCCATCTTATGTATAGATTTGTGATATATGACTACTGGAGAATTATCTCGGTTTCATTATGGGGACTTATGTGACGAGACGATGAGATGTATCCGACTCTATGATGATAGAGTTGATAATATGGATATTGATGATACGAGGCATGAATTTCTTGTTGATATACTTTCTGAGATCACGTGTGATCTTATTGAGCTGTGACGTGAGGGTTTATCCCTCTCTTCTATGAAAGGTTATATTGTCATATGATATGGGTTCAAAAGTCATGCCATTACTGTTGTATGAAATTGTTATGAGATCATTCTTATGTGATAATTTTGTGATGTATGAGGCTTGTATTGTCATGGTTGTTTGGAGATCAATCTTATGTGATCATGATGGGGCACTGTGTGCCGCTGCTTTATGAGAGGGTTGTTCCCTCCACTTGTGGTTATGATGAGGTACTCTGTGTCATTGCTTGGTTGCGAGGACTATTCCCTCTGCATTATGATGAGGCACTTTGTGCTATTGTTTGTTTGCGAGCGTTGTTCCCTCTATATTGCGAGGGTTGTTCGCTCTGTATTGCGAGGGTTATTCCCTCTGCATTTATGGCATCTTAGGAGGGTTGCTCACCCCTCCGGCTCCCAAACATGATATTAGATTGATTTGATTTTATTAGGCACTCTGTGCCAATGCTTGTTTGCGAGGGTTGTTCCCTTGGCTTTTGATTAAGACCAAGGGAAAGTCTCAAGGGGCAATTTCCTTTCTGAGTGACTCTGGCCACGAGGAGAATATACTCATCAAGGTGACTTCTGTGACACGATATCTATAGGTCTGACCGTTTGTATACGGCAGACTTGGACGGTTACTGTTGGTTTGTATTGACACCATTCCGGGCGCCATACTGGAGGTGTGCATTCCATGAGCGTGGAGTACCCCAGATCCATTGTGTTTCGTTTGATTTTGCAGATCCATGATTATTATTATCATTATCATCCATTGCACGTGTCTGTCTGTAAGCTTTCCCTGAGGATGTTCTATTATAAGGATGAGATAAGAGATAGCTTTGAGATGCTTTTTCAGCATTTATTCTTATGGGATTCTTTTTTAGTATTATATGATTGTCGAGTTGTCTACTTTAGTAATGAGTGACTGGTTATCACCTTGAGACATGTTTTATATGTTGAGGTTACCATTATTTGAGATGTCATTTTACTTGGTAGCACGCTGATGGGTTATATGTGGATTGATGGCTTTCGAGGGATGATTTATGGATAGGCCATGATATACGTTTGTTCTCATCTTCTCCCTTCTTTACATATATGAGGTGTATGATGATGATGAAGTAGAGTGATATATGTTATCTTTGGGTATGTTAAATGATGATTCATATCCTGTCATTGATATTTGATACTTGCATATCCCTTATTCATTGTATGCCACTTGATTCCATCTTGTCCTACATTTTACTCAGCCATTGTATGTTGACTGATGGTGCTACACTAGTTGGTTTTACAGATGCTTTGGAGAGACTGTAGACGAATACGGCAAGGAGACGGATGTGGCAGGGAGACAACGTCAGACCTCTTGGGATGTCTTTAGTTGTATTAATTTCCGCTACATAATTTTGGACTGTATATATATTTGGTATGGGATCTTTGATTTTCCCCATGTTTTTCTTATTGGGGGATGAGTTTGATATGTGTGGTTTCACCATGCTTGAATGACACGTGGAAGGACTTCATGTGTTATCGCCGGTAGCATCTTGGGGTGGGCTGTCACAATCCACAAACAACCAATAATCACCTGAGCATTGAAAATGCTCTAGTGGCACTTAATGGAACAATATCCCCACAGAAGCTAAATATCATGGATCTCCAGGTTGATCACAATGGAAAAAGTTCACCTTTAACATCTCACCGCTACTTATCAGAACATATGCTCATAGTTTTATCCCCATATGCAACACCAAAATCAAAACAAATTAGCTATACCTTGGCACGGGTTAAGGCAACGTTGATTCTGTGCCAGTCACCAAGCAGCGAAGATGAACAATTTCTTGGATTCTGACTGGATCTCACGAAAGACACCAGAATGCAATCCTTATCCCTTCCCTGAACATTGGACAGGAAGAAATGGTAGGCACCTGTGAGAACTTTAAGGCAAGGCAATGCAAAACTAGGTTCGATTTGATTTTGGTTTCTGGAAACAGTTATACTAGAGAAGTACAGATCTAGAACGCATATAGGACAAAATTTTCATGGTGAGGATGTAATGACCCAGGTCAAAAGCTTTGTCAGCCACACCTTAACCGACCATTTTATCCTCTACAGGCCGAAAATGTTAAATATTGTTGACAAGGTTGAACCCTTTTTGGCTATATCAAATGTCAAACTCTTCTCACCCACCAATGTGGGATTGAGGTACCATTGAGGAAGCATAAGAAGAAATGATCATTTTTTACAATGGTTTCTTCACCACTTTACAATAGCATAGAGATGCAGCAGCATACCTGGTATTTGTCAATTGTATGTACCTCCATAGATTCCATGTTGACAGCCTGCCGAATTAGATTTGCCTGAGAATTGTAAGGGGTAATTATCCCAACGTTTTCCTTTTCAATTCCATTGTTAATCAACGTATTAACCACCTACATGATCAAGTCCAAGATAAAGAAACAAGAATTCAAAGTCGTAAGTCTTTTAGTTTTCCTCACCGAAAAAAAGTAATAAAGCGATTGTAGAAGAGAGGAAGAATAATGCCTATGCAATTAACATCATCAGAATAGTAAAGTTCAAAACATTTTACCTCACAAATTATATAAGCTTCAACAGGGTTATTTACGGCCTTATAATCCTTTGCCTCAAAAGCAGGTAACAGATCTAATAAGTGAATGAACAGTGTCAGAGGATTATTGCAATAAGCCATGAAAATGACAGAAATGACGTCAGCTTTGGTAACCTGTATTTACAAATATCACTGGTTTGTAAGCATTCAAAACCTGTGACCAAAAAAAAAAAAGTCCAGAGCAAAAACATTCAATGAGAAAGAGCTGAAAGTGAAACGAAAAGGTGAAAATCATCAATACACACATTTCATGATAGACTTTGTCTCCACTTTACAACTCAAATAAGACAGTAAGAGCCTTGAATTATGAGCATTTGCTGAAAAACAAATTCAAACTTTTAAGGGAAACGCTGGCACAGTGAAAGGCTAAGTGCCGTAAAATATATTGTATTTATCTCTGGTGGCACGCTGTCCATCAGATTATATAGACCTGCTCCGAGTATTATCGTTCCGCCAGGAGAATTTATAAAGATTAAAATGTCTGCGTCAACATTTTCTATACTGAGAAATACTATTAAGACCCATAACGTAATCCACGAGCTCTTCCGTAAGTTCTTCGTATAAAAAGATCATTCTTAGTCTCGAAAGTGCGTTAAATAGGCCAAGCCATCCTTATGCATAGAGAATAAAATAGGTTCCTACCCTGCTTGTGAAACTGAAAATCTATCAAATTAGTAAATATTTCAATTCAAAACGTGATAACTGAAATTGATGAGACTGTCCATTCCTTGTGTTCCTAACCATGAATAATTGGTGATCATCTTCCTAGCAAGATTTTAGTACCTCCAATTCCCCCCACCCTTACCAGCCTCAGGAATAAATAACCAAAAGAAATCCAAGAAAGAAGATCACCAAGGAAGCACCAAACATGCATCCAAACCAGAGGAAACGTTAACCTGTTTCAGCCATGATGGAATAGAAAGAGAAGTTGAAAATTTGAGCATTGCATTGGCCACTTCAGTAGAACCACACTGAAGCCTATCACCATAGATGAGAGCATTTGCTAAGTCCATGATGCCTGAGCACATACGATACTGCATGTGGCAAACAAACATGAGTTTTATTCACTGAATAGAGACTTGTCCCGTTAGAATTATATCCATGTTCGAAAAGAACACCCCCATAAAAAGATATGATACACAAGGAGCCCAATAATTACATTCACCTGACATTGAAGTGCTGAAATTGCTTGAGGATGTGCCTCTGAAAGCCTGCAAAATAAACTTGTTCCCATTCCATTTTCTTGGGCCTCTGCACTCTAAATTAGATATAAGATCTTCATTGTAAAGTATCTGAATAGAGCTAGGTGGATCATCTAGGAAGGTATGTAAATAATCTGCTTGACAGCATTCACTTTAAAAATTGGAAAGAAAAAGGCAGGGTCCAAATAAACCTGGACAAGAGGCGGCAACTGATAATGATCTCCAACAAGGACAAAGACTGAAGCAAACAATAAAGGACCCAAAGATACCTAAACCAAGGCAAAACCACACCCAAATAAGATTGCTTAGCAAAAAAAGTAAACAAAATAAATCTAAAGCAAGTTGCAGGTGAAAATGCAATTTATTCATGGGATTTCAAATTAAGCATCTGTCTCATAAGCTTAAAGGAGAAAAACATGGTTGCCATGCAGTGACCCTCCTTAAGCTACATGCTTATAACGATACAAACTCCAAGGGCTAATGTCTGTTTCGACAAGTAGGTTTTTGATAGTGGTATTCATTATCCAATTTTTGCAAAGTGCGAGAGCTTGATACAAGAGTGTTAAGGTCATCAAGAAGCACCTGCAAATAATCTGGTGGGTTCAAGTAATCTCAAACATTATAAGAAGAAATTCTGTAGATGTAGCATGCCATACAGACAATATATTAACAGAGTAAAAGAGTTCTCATACTGGCAAGTTAGTCTGCCCAGCTTCATCCATTATGCATACATCAAACTTTTTATTGGCAAGCAAGGGACTGGTTATTCCTAAGCAAGTAACTGCAACGATTTTCACTTGATCCAGTTTCATCTTAAGTTCTTCAACACTCTGAATCTCCATACCTGCCATGGAGAAATTTTTAAGTTCCAATCGAATATTTCAAGACGACAAACTAACAGCATAAGAAGTATAATTACAATAAAATTATCACACCTGAAATACAATGTCCTCGGATCTCCTCATGAACAACATTGCATCTTCCAATACGTACAAAATCTATCCCCTAAGAAATTCATGGTTCAATAAAGAGAAATAGTAAACTAGCGTAAGCAAAAATGAGGGAAATAGTGTCTAGGTTAACCCTAGCACACCCACAAGTCATATATATATATATACTAAGGGATATCCGTGTCTTCAGCACGATCAACACTCCACACCCTTGAAGCAATTCAAATTTAATTTATTTATTAGGATTATTTGTGCTATAAATCAGGACCGTTTTTTTTTTTAACCTATTACGCTATTTTATTTTATTTTATTCTTGAAAAAGATTGGTTGGAAACAGCAATGCCAACGGCACTATTGGATTTCGGGAGACAGCAATGTGGAAATGGGAAGGAAAAAAAAAAAATTCATGTGTCATCATTTGAATGGAGGAAAAAACGTGTCTCTCACGTTTGTGTACTGTAGCAAATGAATTTTAAAATCAGTCCTGATTTGTAATATATTAGCGGTTACCCGTGCCTTCGGCACGATAAACATTCCACTCTCGTAAAATAAAAATCATCGAAAAAATATATGTTAGCAACTCTTTCAAAAAAATCAACGAAAAAATAAAA
>JAOWBR010157683.1:0-11097 GCA_028571145.1 Dionaea muscipula
AAACATCAAAAACATGGAAAACGAACAAGGTTTGACAAATTATAAATTATAAATTACAAATTATAAATTATAAACCATACACGTTTTCTGTTTTCTGTTTTTACTGAAAACTGAAAACAAAAAACAGAAAACTCAAAACTTAAAACAGAAAATTCAAAATAAAAAACAGACAAACCAAACAGCCCTTTAAGTTTCAAGTTTTTATTTTTTTGCTATCCAAAAATTCAACAATGGGGCCACTTAAGAATTATTTATGATGATTTTATATGTTTACATATACATGACTTGTCATTTCCTTAAATGGAAAGAATCTTGTTTTTATATAAGAATTTTATTGGTCGCCAATTAAAGCCCATCTCCAACAGTCCACTAGATGCAACTTGCAACCAAACACCTTGCCAACTTCCATTACAAAGATCACTACAATAAAAAAATGTCATTTATCGATAAAATTTTATAAAAGGAATTTTTTATAGTTAAATACTGACGGATTATCGACGATATTACTATTTATCGATGAAATTTCGACGTATTCCGTTGGTAATTACCGACAAAACTAACATTTCTTTGATAATTACCGATAAAAATATACCGACGAAATTTAACGATTAATTACCGACGAAATACATCCCTTGATAAAACATAGTTTTTTTTGTAGTGTGTGTTACATTTTTTTTTAAGATTATCAACCTTAATAAATAATTACATACTATATTTTTATATATATAATATTAAAGGTTGTTATTGCTTTTGACACGTGGAGCACTTTACTCCCAACTCATAAAATAATAAATATTCAAAATTATATAAATATTAATGTTGTATGCATCTCAAAAAATCAAAAAAAAATGACTAAAATATTATATAATTTTTATCAATAATATTATGATCAACAATTTTCTAAACAAAAATTTTTGATCATGTACAATCATTCCGCCTCTCTTCTTCTCTCCCCCTCTTTCCCCTATCTTTCTTCTTCTCTCTCCTTCTTTCTTCCTCCCTCTCCTCTTCCACCATTGTCATGTAAGATAAAATTGATCACGTAATATTCCTTATTCAAAAATTTAGACTTCATCCTTTCTTGTAATATTAATATAGATATGAGAAACACAAACATTTTGCAAAAAACCAAGCGAGTGAAAATTTATGTTGAAATATGAAAATTTATCTGGATATCATTTTTTTAATTGCAGTAGAAAAAATGGAGAACTTAATGCCGATGCATACAACTCTGACTTTATAGTGGCCCGTTAGCCTAGTTGCCAGTTTTTTTGGGCCCTGATTCCTAAACATGGGTTTTGGGCCGATTTTGTCTTAAGCCCAAGCAACGATGCCTCTTGTTGCCTCTTTCTCCTTGGGCTTGCCGCTAACGTTAATAGTTTATCTTGCATTAAATTCCTCGGTGGTTCTCACACGTGAAAATATGAACGTGTTCAAATACTATTTTGTATAGTTGTTTTGTTGTATACATATACAAGAAATTATCTGTACCATTGACACGGTGAACATTCTTACAATTTTATTTACTTTTACAAAAAAATTTCGTATCCGTGTTGTACCATGCATTTTATATAATTTTTATTAATATATATATATATATATATATTAACATTAAACTCATTTTGATCCTTGTAAAAATAATTAATTTTAACTATAATATTTTTATAGTTGATAAATTATACAGTGGGATAGAAAAGAAAAATAAATTATGGATTGTGTAATATTATATAATGGGGTGTGTGAGGGAGATAGAGAAAAGAGGGTAGCCAATAATAATATTTATTTTGTTCAAATAGAACAACTTAAATAGGGTTAAATTTAAATGTATTCATGCATTGTATGATAAATATAATAGGGACAAAGCAGATATTTGGTACCTAAATAGCAAGGTGCAATTGATAATAAATATCCTGATCACCTCTAATACATTAAATACGGTATTCAGCTCTCATTCTTAAAGTCTGAAACCCGTTACTTAAAGTTTATAGTTGGAATATGTTCGGTTAAAGATTTCAGATCAGTAAATAGAAATATTGGTAATAAGATTAACATTGACTCCCTTGAAAGATGATTTTCTCTGGAATGGGGACATGTATATCTTTATGGCATGCCGCTTGTCATGATAGAAAATGTGTTAGTATTAGCGGATTCACAAGTTTACACACTAGTATTGATTTGACATTGATACAAGATCTGTGGTGAACATTTAACACGAGAGCTTTGTAACATGAGTCAATATCACTAGTATAGGTGTATTTAGGATGAGAAAATAATAATTTTTCATATAGTGGATTTTCTCGTGAAGAAGATTCCTGTGAGAGTATTTGGGAGGTCTAAATTCTCAACAGGAGAAGTAATCTCTAGGAAGATATCAAAAAAAATTTAAGAGTCTGTTATGTGTATAACTCGCGAGCAACTTGTAGATAGTGTTTAATGAATCGTTATAGTTCCTTGGATTGGATTGGATTGATAAGCCGTCTTGTAAATGATGTGATGTTAGAAAATTGAAAACCTTACCCCTTCGTGATATTGTTGGAAATATAGGTTTTTCGGGTTGATTTTTGGCTAATTTGAAGGCCAAAAATAATATGGGACCCGAATGTCGAAAATCGAGTTTTCGAGTCTGTGAAAACGCTACGAGAAAACCATTTTCGAATGAATGGAAATTGATAGTTAAAGTGAGCTCTTCATAATGGTAAAATTATGAAGAAAATAACGTGTTAGAGAAATTTAGTTTCCACATTAGTGGTATGGATAAAAGCAAGCTAACGTCCATTGCTCAAGTTGAACTTTTATTCACCACACGTGCGTGTGCACCACTGCCCTCCGTTGGGCTAGGACTTGGGCTCAGGATTGGGCTCACGTAAAAATCCTTTTATTTTCTCGCATAATTAATTAATTAGTATTAATTAATTAATTAAATATATTGATTAATTAGTGTTTTGATTGACACTAAATATTAAAGGAGTTACAATTATGGTAATAATGATTAATTGGGATAATTAATCACAAGAGGAGTTACAAATGACAATTGGTTTTGTGACTCCTCACTCTTTATTATAAGAAGAGTTAAAATGACAATTAGTTTGATATACCACATCACAACCCACGTGAATAAGGAAAGAAGGAGCTGCTGCCAATTGAGAGGAGTGAACGTTGAGAGGAGAACTCCAATGAAAAAGAGCTTGCTCCATGGAGAATAGAAGAGAGCTCCACATGCACAACTTGTAGTAGTCGAAATTGCAAGGCTTCATAGAAGTGAGGGATACACATACATGAAGAACACTAGAGTTGATCCTACACGCAGTAAGAGGAGGAAACGCAAGTAGGAAAGCTGATCCAGAAGGTTCATTCACGCTACAAAAAAAAGAGATGCACATTCATTCCCCGATTGCAGATCCAGGCCAGAAGAATCGATTCCTCCTTACTGTTGTTGCTGCTGTTCTTTGTTTGCCGTCATCGGCGCTTCGAGGAAAAGAAAGATCATCACCTAGTCACGTCCCCGTGTCTTGCAGTACTTGTGCAGCTGCTAAACAGAGAGCTATCTTATCTTGGAAGAACTGCGCTATCTAACAACCCGTGCATGAACCAGAGATGGTAGGCGGCGTAAAGGTTCTTAAAGGCACAACGTTTTTACGTTAGATTTAGCTATTTTCTTGTTTGTTTGTTACTTGTGCAGGTCAGTAAATGACCTTCCCATTGTGGTTCGATTAATTCTCCATCCTGCCTTCATAGAAGAATCGATTCTTCTACTCTACTCCTGGGCTGGCAGACACTGGTTATATTCTAATCTGCTCCTTCTGACCTCTGATTACTCATTTTAGAATTATTCATGAATTCACTTTAATGAAGTCATTTTCTATATTTGACTTGTGAATGATTATCTATGTATTCTGTTCTAGGATGATCTAGCATCTCTATTCTACCCTATTTTCGCAACAGATATTACTCCCTTGAAACCACCACTAGGTATGGAAACAGAAAGGAAAAACGGATGAGTTTGTGCAACTCAAAACAAGATCTTGTTTGAGGTCAATAATAATACACAAACTTGCTTCCACAATTTCATTTCCAAAATACAATAAAAGAATTACATCCCAAAACTACCTATGTTATGTACGACACATTATATATTGGTATAACATCAAGAAAGACATTTAAAAAAAATAAAGCTTCAGAGAAGAGGAACTTAGGTGATCTATTTTACTTATCTATCCACTCGTTCAATTCTTCGAAAATTTTAAAAATTGAAACTCAAAATAGAACTCAATGATCCATCTATCGGGTAATTGAACACTTGAGCTGCTTCTTCTGCTTCTGCAAAAGAAGCTCTTCCAACACCACAATTGTCACAATATTTCACAATACACACCTTTTTTTTTTCTTTTGTTTTCTCATATAATTAAATGCTCCTCCTCCTTCTCCTCGTTAGGTTAGAAATAAGCTCTAACCTAACATCGAGGAAGGTCGCTAGGAGGAGGCATGAGGGATTCTTCGAGGCCTTTCCCATCATTGACGACGAATGCCATCTTCAATCCCCATGTCGTATGCACTTCCAAATGGCAATGCATAAACCAAACTCCTGTGACGATCAACAATAAACTTTTATTAGCATGAAAATTTATAAGAAAAGCGAAAAATTAAATAAAATTTCATATTGGTTTGGTTTGACTTAGAGCATCAATACCAGTCTCACCAAATTTTCCAACAAATTAATTTATAAAATTCACTTTCTCTACTTTAATCATCCACTTTTTAAAATTTTATAAAATCAGACTCTCTACTTTAACTAATCAAATTAAAATAATTTTTTTTCTTTTAAATTAATCCTCACACACACAATAAAAAAAATATTTTGGCTAGTGATCAATACCTCGCCAAATTAGGCGAAGTACTGTTCATCAACTTGTGTTTTCAGCAATTTGCTGAATGGGATAGCTAGTCTAGTCTAGGGCTTTTTTTTGGTTTCTCCTCTATCATGCCAATTTTCTTACCTACCCCAAATTTGCTCACGAGTTTCCTTACGACCCGAATTGCTCACACACACATAAACCTGATAGGCTGATTGTTTTCTTTTTTAAATTGCTTCTCTTGTTACTGCTACAGTGGGGCAAGCAACCACAATCGTGAGGAAAGTCGTGATAAAAATCGGGTCGCATAGCAATTCTGCTATCATGCTTTCCAATTTGGCTAAATCTTTGTTTTACCGAGCCAGATGCGGATGCTCTTATCTTTAAACAGCTATATATGCTTTGAAACCTGATACAAATTTTTAAAATAAAATAAAATAAAATAATAACTCTATAGTGTAATTGTACTTGTAATTTGGTACCTGGGTTATCAGCCCGGAATCGGATAGCGGTCCACCCACCAGAAGGAACCCCAATGGTGTTCCTCTCAACCGGGTCAACCAGATTGAACCCGTTCGGATCCTTTTTCGGGTTATAGTTCCCCAATCCTCTCCCCACAGCAAAGAAATTGAACCCGTGAAGGTGAATCGGGTGATTCTCCGGCGCAATCATACCCGTATCCTGCAACACCAACTGGACCGTGGCGTTGAACGGGAGCCTGTACAATTTCGTCCCCGTCGTCGTCCCTCCCGGCTGCTGGGCGCCGGTGAAATTGTAGATGACCGGAGGCTGGCCGGGGAAGTCATCGGAGAACACCCCACTGATGTTGAAGTAGTGGGCTTGCAGCAGAGCGGTCTGGGGCATGACGAAGGTGACGTTGTTGATGTCGGCGACGACCCGCTGCCCTTTGGGACATGCCCGGCAAGGGTTTAGCCCGAGGCCGACGGTGAAGAGGAGGGAGTGGTCGACGGTGGTCGGGACCTTGGCAGGGAAGGCGGCCGAGTTCAGGCTTCGGAGGGAGTCGGTGAAGCCGGTGGCGACTGGTGTGGCGTTCAAGGGGGGTGCGGAGGTGAGGGTGGTGGAGACTGAGGTGAGGGTGCCGGAATACTGGATGGTCGCCGTGGCTGTAAGGTTGTCGACGGCGATGGGAGAGTCCATGAACGGCGAGGCCGTGACGAGATACTTTCCGGAGGTTCTCTGGGCGTCGAGGATGGCGTTGGTTGTCTGCCCGGGGGCGATGAGGACTGTGTTGGTGTTGAAGGGCTTGACGTAGGTGGCGTCGGCCTCCACCACCGTGAGGCTGTGTCCGGCGATCTTGAAGAAGAGCTCCTCATTCAGGGCCGCGTTTATGATCCTCAGCATGTACTTCTTCCCCTGTTCTACCTGTAAGCTGAACCCTCCTGTCCTCCATGGAAACAAAACACGACGACGAGTATGTAAATATCCAGTCCAGTCCAGTCCACTAATAGTAACATCTTAATTATCTTAGTAGTTGGTAGAATAATTGTATGTTGTTCAGTCAGTTGTCTCTGTCTCATGCCATCATTTTTGATATATATATATATATATATGCTAGCTAATGTTGTTGCGTTGCCTCCTTAATCTGTTGCTTTTGTGATCATTTTTGTCCACCATTAAAGCAATCTGTATCTGTACTTGCTTAGTTTTGCTTATCAATTTAGTTTAGCTGAAATGTGACCTTAATTTGGTAAGTAAGATGAGACGATGTTGATTATTGTTATTATTATTATCATCGAACCTAACACTGGCACAGTAAGAAAACTAAAGGGCATGAGAAATGTTAGGTTACTTTGTTGTGGACATTTAGCTGTAGGTCCTGGATGACCATTGATTGTATGAGCATCAGAGACATTTGGTGCTGCGCCTGATTTGATTGCTTCGTTGATCACCGCTTCAACATCTGATTTCCACCATTCCCCTGTATGTATGCATGTATGTGTGTATAGTTTTAGCAGGAAGAAAGAAGGATAACATGAGGGGGGATTTGTTACTTGATTTTTTACCTAAAATAACTATGACTTCCTTGTGTGGTTTTGGGAAGGGATAAGGAACATCACGCTTTGGTAAGATGACGATAGCACCGTGAACGGTTGCCCTCAGCCACAGGATGTGTGCGTGCCAAAGAAGAGTTCCTCTTTGTCCCGTGATGGTAAAGTTGTATGTGTAGCTTTGACCCGGTTGTATCGGGCACTGAGTTATATAAGCAGGTCCGTCCGCCCAACCTGTTCGCAGTTGTCTTATACCATGCCTGTCATTCAAACAGAACAAATATTAGTGTAGTCTGATGAAATGGATGATGTCTAATGGGTAAAATCCTTGTATATTATTTATTACTAAGTTGTAGGAAGCTAGCTTATGTGAAATCAAGCAAGTTTTTCATTTGTTCACAGAAGATGTTGATTCAGGAGAAGAAGAAAAAAGGGATGATATAGTCCGAGGAGGAGCACGAACCAGTGGATTGAGATGTTGTACTTGACATGGTTGACTACCTTCACAAGTACTGTATCGTCCTCCCTAGCGATGAGTCTCGGTCCAGGAAACTTCCCGTTCACGGTCACTATCGGTTTTGTGGAGCAGAGTATGGTAGTATTTCTCATCACCACCTGCAAGTTGCTTAATTTGTTGGTCTCTAGCTGTTACTAGTAATGAAAAGTGATCATGCTTTTATTTTACTTGAATTCAGCTTTTGCTAGCTCTACTACTCCTCTACATGAAGTATCTATCAAATTCAAGATGCAGTGGATGCAGGAAGCAATCCTACTACTTACATTGAACTTGTAATGACGAACCCGACACTCAACAAGCAGCAGCATTGGAAACATCAGGAAGACCATGGATATTATGACCCGAATCAACCGAGCCATCTTCGTTCCCTCCCCCTCCCTCTCTCTCTCTCTCTCTCTCTCTGCAGATACACAGGTATGGCTTCTGTGAATTGAGGTGCTTCAAATGAGGCTTATAAAGCAACAATGTGAAGAGTTTTTGCTAGTATTTTGATACACTGTCATTTTTTATGGTTAGGTGGATTGAAAATGATCTCTATTTTGAGCCATGCCCAGAAACTCCTTAGAAGATGTTCCTTGTGATTTACACATAGCAATATCTATCAATCTTAAACACACTTATTTTGAATCCTCTCTCTCTCTCTCTCTCCCCCTGTCCAAATCCGGAACTGGTCTGGTTGGTCTAACACACTTCAATTGTTATTTGATTAAAGTACAACAGATCCCTCTATATCTAGCACAGCAAGTGACAGCCGAACCATAAACAATTTTGGGTCAGTTTCTTTCTAGTGACATTAGCAAATGAGAAAATACCGAGCTGAAATGGTTTAGGTGTTTTGGGTGGAAAAGACTTCGGAATTGAAGGCGAGAAAGCATATATGTGATATCTCAATCCCACAACGGTGGGTTAGAAGAGATTGAGATTAAATATAAATTTAATAAATTCAATCTCTATCAACAACGTATAACTCTAGAGTCAAGAATTGCAGCTTCAGAGTGGGGGATTTAGTTATTCGGGATGCAAAGTTTGAAGGTAAGGATACTCCCACTGGGAAGCTGGCACACAATTAGGAAGGATCGTATGAGATCACTGAAGATGTCCGCCCCGGAACATATCGGTTCAGAACTCTGGATGAAAGGGACATTTTCCGCACATGGAACATTGCACATCTATGAAAGTACTATTAATAACTTAGTTCCTTCTTATACTTTCTTTCCTTTCCTATTTTTAGCATTCCTGTATGTACATATGCTTTTGCTAAATTTTAATAAAATTCGGGACTGACTTGAGTGTCGGAGGGGCCCCCCAAGGTTAAAAATCTTGGGTCCTTGCTGACAAGTTTGCTGCGTGGCACAGGCCCCAGGACATACAGGATTGCTCCATCTACTTGCGATGGCGTCGATATTGCATATCAAACCCATGCCTCAACACAACCACCGAAGTTCTCACTTCTACGATATGAAGCCCTCAGTGACATTCTCTCACCTCTCACTCATTTCCTTTCTAACATAAGATGACGATACATGAAACTTGGCAAATTAAGGATTCTCCCTCGCAGGACAAAATCGACCGGACCTGTCTCCCGCTTGTTAACAACGCCAGAGGGAGTCAAGCCCCTCCCGCAGTGAGTATAAGCCGGCCCTCGTCCACATCTCTATCTCAGTAGTCCTGTTTGGGTGACCTAGAGCCCTTGGGCCAGGTATGTCTACGCCACTGAGTCGGGTTCACTCCGCAGAGAAAAATCCCTCCTCCGCCAAGTTCCACTAAAAATCTTAATCACCTGCTGGTCCCGCAGTGAGAATAAGTCGGCCCTCGTCCGCATCTCTGTCTTAGTGGTCCAGCCTGGGTGACCTAGAGCCCTTGGGCCAGGTATGTCTACGCCATTGAGTCGGGTACGTTTCTAGCAATTCAATGTCAAAGTACAGGTATCAAAATGTATGAAACTTACTTAGCCTCCTAAACTCACCCGTTGCATTCAACGGTTCCTATTCACCCGTTGTTCCTAATGGTTCCATCCCCGTGTAAGCCGGGTTTATCCCTCCACGGATGACTTTTTATCCCCGTGTAAGCCAGGTCTATCCTGCCTCGGATGATCTTCCATCCCCATGTAAGCCGGGTCTATCCCGCCTCGGATGACTTTTTATCCCCGTATAAATCGGGTTTATCCCGCCTTGGATGACCTTTCATCCCCGTATAAATCAGGTCCGTCTCGCCTGGGATGGCTTTATTCCCGTTATTTGGGTCGCCCCACACGGAAGACTGTAAGCCAGGTAGCTCCCGCATGATTATACATGAGCTGAAACCGCTTTTACTGTCAACCGGCTAACCGTCAGGTCGCAGAGTCTGCCGGAGAGACATAATCTTAGTTAGACGGTAATCGGGTTTATATCTCGAGTTATCACATGCGTAACTCATTTGATTGCGTCTAGTACCATTTTTCAATATCTTTATATTTTTTACTTTTAAGTTGAGATTTAAAGGGGCAGATGAACAACAAAGACATTGCAAGCAAATGAAAGTTGAGATTTCATTGATCAAAAGGAGGATTACATAAAAAACCAGGTTGCAACGCCTTTCCCGGACAGATCCCGAAGAAAAGGTCGAAGACCTGAATCCTCAAGTCAGAACATTCACAATCTAAAGACAAACAAAGAACAGAGAAGAGATAAATAAAAGAAGGAAAGATTAAAGCTAAGTTAGCTATCGCGGATCCGTTGGATCCTCCTGGTCCGGGTCCATTGGGTCATCTTGCAATGGTATTTGCACCCTCTCATGCTTATCTCCCAATTGCTGACCCATCACATCCTTACCTCCATCAGCGGCTGGAAGCTCCCCCTCCTCAGTACCAAATCAGGCTTGTGCAAGAACACGGTATTCTTGCTCTTTTTGAGTCAGAGCTCCGGATTGATCCAAGGTGGCATCGTAGGTATCGCCTAAGAGCTCGGCAAGGGTAGCTTCATGGCCAAGAGGGGTCCCGGAATGACCACCCACAGCAGAAGTGGAGGCGCCAATCAGATCTTCAACTTTAGAAAGAAAATATGCTTGGTCGTCAGCGGTAAGTCCAACGCCTTCACAGCCTGTCAACTCTTTCATCAAGGCGTTCGCATCCAGATCCGGGTGTCGAGCCTTGGCGCATTGAACTCCGTCCCAAAATTCCATCACCCTGGCGCCCTTAGAGGACTCATACACCCAATCGCTCCCTGCTGGGGTCGCCACCCACTCATCAACCCAGCTGTCAAAATGAGTGGCGCGGTTGCTCGCTAGATCCTCCTTCTCTTTATTCCTCCTCCCCTCCAATTCCAGCTCAGCCTCTCTCACGCGTTTCTCGAGAGAGCTCCTTTGTGTCCTCATCGTCGATAACTCAGTCTCAGTTTGCTCGGCTCGCTTCACCGCCTTCTCTAGCTCTTCCAAATTGAATTTCAACTGCCCCCTCAAGCTATCGATCTCAGACCGGAGCTCCACTTTCTTCGCTTCCATGTCCTTGTTATCTTCGAGCCGGTCATAGGCGATCTTCAGGTTGTCGTCATTCATCCTCTGCGCCATGTCAACGGCAACAAGTCCCCGTACAAAGAATGTCTTCATGTCCTTGAAGATCCAGTCTTTCTCATATGCCCTCCCGGGGCCCATATAATGCTCCAAATCAGCACGACTAGAGGTGACAATAGCCTGGGCCGCAGCCAGTGCATTGTCTTCAGATGCCATGATCCCTAGCTTCGGCTCA
>JAOWBR010157694.1:0-12654 GCA_028571145.1 Dionaea muscipula
CTATTTCAATCACTCAAACTTGAGGAGTGAGAATAAGAATGAGCTATTTTAATTTATAATAAGTCCATCTAGGCAAAATCAAACCTTGTAACACCACTTATTTTGCAGCTCAAAGAGATGAAGCAACAGAATCTCCTAATCACGCACTATATATAGCTAGTTTCTACACCAAGTTGCAATGTGGATTAATCAACTTTTGCCAAAACATAAGCACTACTTATAAAATGGTTAGCTGCAACACTATGCCAGGCGAAAGTGAGTGTCTTCAAAGATGTAAGGATAATGTGGCTACCACAATATACGATTTTCGACGCCCACTCAGAGGATTAACAATCCATATTCCCTTGGCGTCCGTCAAGATGATATCAAAGAGCAAAGTCTTCATGGCAACACCGGCAAACCAGACTTGTCAAGTATATTTTCAGAATATATTTGATAATATATTTTCAAAGTATACTTGATAAGACTGGTTTGCCTTCCAAACCAAATATATTAAAGAACCTACAGGCCCTTGAAGCATTTGCAGATGACAAACTCCATGATCTACACACTGCTCTCAAGAGCTATGAGGTCTAAGAGGTCCGATGGCTGGATGAAGATGATGACATCCGATAGCTCGGACCAGTTGCCGCTGCAACCGCCCTCGGGCTGTAGTTCAAGTCTGAAGTGGCGAACATCATAACATCAAAGTCAATTTACATACTAAAACAGTGTGAGAGAAAGGTATAGTAAATATATATAAGAACACTTAAAGTATATGCTATCATTGCTATGTATTTGCAAGGTTTGCTAATGATTAAAACCCTGCTCTCATATTCAAGCATGGGTGCAAAACAAAACATTCCTTTTTTACCTCCTCCACCTAGATCAATAACGGCACAAAAATTGAACACATGACATTCAAAAGTAATACACCAACATACATATCAACTATCACATGTCCAACATACGCAAAGAAGGCGGTTTATCTATCTAGGTCTAGCAATCAAAAGAATAAAGAAAAAACCTATCATTAAAGCGGGTTATTTATCATTAAAGCACGCACAAATGTAGAAAAACCTATCAGCATGTAAAGAGCGCAAACAAACTTGCAGAAAAACCATTACGGCATTACTCAGCTATGAAATACGAAGAATACTCGTATTTGCTAATCTTACAACATTCTTCCAATGAGCTATCCCAATTCCCAATTATATTTGTAATTGCCTATCAAGGTACCCCAAGGCTAAAACTATCTAGTATCTACTATTAGTTCACATTTGAATGATGGTGAGAACCAATACTTGACGCCAAATCACCCCCTCAATGGCTCAATCCCATGAAGCAGAAACTTCAACCCACAGACATAAGCAGCACAAAACTCAATTAAAATTCTGATCATAAGCAAGATATGCATACAAGAGGAACACTTCAAAATTCAATTAGGCCCACAATATACAAGGACATAGGGATCATGCATGAATGATAATGACAATTAGAGGAGAGATCATAATATTTACTTCGGTAATTCATTGATTTGATGAGAGGTCGTTTGGATCGATGAAAGCCCATGGCTTTTTCTTGTTCCTCCTGATCAATGATCATTGTCGGCGTGTGATGAAATGATCCTCTGGTCTTCGAAACCCTAGACATTGAATATGTATGTTCATGGAAATGAAGGCAGCGGCAGTCGCTGAGAAAGCGCTATATATAGCATAGGTTGCCTGCTAGGTTACCCGACTCACTGCTGAGTCACTGCAAAGAGATACCCGTATCCTTTCTTTTTTTTTATTTTTTCTTTGGGGTAACCGAAAACGTGTAAACTGTCTGGTGATCAGGGTCTATTTGTTTGTGGTAGATGGATGCGTGATAGTCACAGTGGTCGTGGAAAGAATAGAAGAACGAGCAAGAGACGCTCAACTTCTAAGAACAGAGATTTGAGTAAAATGCAATATTGAATACTATTATTGTAAAGACTTTGGGCATATAAAGTTATAGTGTCCGAAGTTGGGTGAGAAGAAGAAAAATGACAAAGGGAAATGCTCTAGATGATAAAAATGACAAAATGGGGAACGATTAAACCAGAAAAACTCGAATCAAGAAACAAAAAAACTAAATAATAAGAAAATTTAAACCGAATATGACCTACAGATTAAACCAACGTGATTCATCAGATGTGAAAATCTCATCAGAGAAAAAGAAAGAAAGTGAAGAATAAGAAGAGAAAAAGAGGCGGGCGAAAAAAGGGGATAATAGAGACATACCCGCGAGGAGCAGAAGGGAGAGGTACTAAAATTTCAAGAGTTATTTTGCCCTGCATTTATAGTTCTTGGTGCTCAACTCTTTCTGACTTATCTGCCTGACTAGGAGGTCATTGTGTGGCGGTGGTCAGCCTCACGAATCGGTGAGGTACTAAAATTCTAACTGAACATATTATCTTAGGTGTATGCATGCTTAGAATCCAACATGCTCTTGCTTCTTGCTATTGTATTTTGTTCCCAATATATGCTAATGTGGAAATATGAGATCCAACAAACATAATAGTCTTAAATTGTTTTCTCCCAGATCCTTTCTAAAATTCCGGTTGTTTGGTATAAGCAACTGTTTATCATGTGGTGCTTACTTTAAGCAACTGTTTCACAAAATAAATAAATAAATAGATATCAAATCTAAGTGTAGCTCATGGAGAATGGTAATGTTCTAAGAGTGTGTGTTGACGTAAGCTTCATTATCTGAACGAAATAGTGAAATGACTTGTATGTGAAGCCTAATTTTTGCATCAAATTTTAAATTTGTTTGCAGTAACTGAACTATTGATATCTTAGCCCCATTTGTTGATAATTTAGACATAGTGTTGATTGTCTACTTGTCTTTTTATGATAATCTAGTACTTTGTTGCTTGAATGCAAGGTGGGGATTTTTGAGTGAAAGCAAACTAGCATCGGCCGACTTGTAAATTCACATATTATAAATAGGTTATCGGAACTTGTATTAATCCATATGTTGGCTCTTTACTGAATTTGAGAAAAAAGCCCTTTTAGAAAATTTTTTGAAAAAGAAGAAAATGTGTAGGAGGAAAGAGCAATGATTTTTTCTGTTATTGTAGGAGGGATTATCCCACATTGACATTCTACTCATCTAGTATCGGTTCTGTTATATTCCTTGGATCACATATTCTTTTTTTATCTTTTTAATTGTTTTACATACAGAGTTACGCTATAATATTGTTGATTCTGTAAAGTCTTATTCTGTAAAGTAGGACTGCAACAACCTTCATACTTGTTTTGGTTAGTTACTGTTTGGCTTAAGAAAACTTATGATTGTTGTATGGTGAATTTTTCATTATGTGAGGTGCTTTAGCACACATTTTTGAAATTCTTCTCAAACTTTGGCACTTGATTTAATTGCCTATATAATCCCTAGCGTCCTTTTTGTTGATGCAGCAATCAAATTAAAGTATTATATATTGTAGCTTAAAGTACGTTGTACAATTATATAGCAAGATCGATCATGGCTTTAACAAACAAATCATCATGTTTTGGGGTGGCAAAGATCCTAAGAGTTGTATTAGCCTTAGGGCTTCTTGCGTCCAATGCCTCTTCACCTCGACTTCTAATTAGCTTTGAGTTATTTGTCAGGGAAATGCACGAGCAATGGATGAGTCGGTACGGACTTGTATACAAGGATGATGCAGAGGAGGAACGATTCAAGATATTAAAACAGAATTTAGAGTTCATCGAAGCTTTTAACAAGTTAAACAGAGGATTCTTTCTGAGACTTGATGCCTTTGCTGATTTGACCAATGAAGAGTTTCAAGCATTTCATACCGGTTGTAAGAGACCGTTAAAGCAGCAAACATCCTCAAACTTGACACCCTCCAATTTCACGGACGTTCCTGCTGCGTTAGATTGAAGAATCGCTGGCGCGGTGACCTATTAGAAATCAAGGGCAATGTGTTAATTAGGACAAAACTCCTTGTATGCACATATACTTGGTTAATTTTCCTTCATAGAGAGAAATAAAACAAGTCTCTAATCCTTCCTTATGTAGGTTGTTGTTCGGCTTTCTCAACAGTTGCTGCAATTGAAGGAATAACATATCAAAATAGGAGCTCTTTTCTTATTCTATCTGCAATCTCTGATGGTTCTGATCTGCTGTTTTGCCTATTGAAGTGGAGGAAGAAAATTGAGGAGGTTATTCTTATTTGATATTTGTATAAAAAATGATTGTGATGAACCTGATCCTGAAATGGTCGAGGAAAAGTATAAACAGACATTTCTTTATGACTGATGCTGATGACAACGACATCGATTGTGATGGTTAACATCTTTGATTGAATGTGCAAATTAAAATGCAATGTCTATGATGCCATATAGAGTTTGAACTTAGTGGCTTTGTTTTAGTTGAATGGAGAAATTGCTTGCATTTGCAGTATTTTGTTTTCCGAAAATGTGGAAGCAAAGCAAAAATTCACTAGTTGATTAATGATTACAGTACACCACTTAGTTGGGCCTTTTCAGTGTGCAGTGCTGTTGGGCCTATTGGCCCAAGATCAAAGGTGAATTACAACTCGCTCTAATAGCCCATTTTTATTCTTTTTTACTAACTATGTTACCATGAGTAGACTAGTAGTCCGTGAGTTCAAAACAAATAAATTAATAACAATAATAGTAGCGACAATAAATTTGAACTGAGATTAGTATTTATACAAAATATTAACCGTCTTCAAATGTTCAAATCCTTAACCGTTGTCCTCCTTTACAGACGTGATTTCAACCGCCCCATGCAACTCAACTGCTGTCATCGTTATCTAGTTCTCTACTATATGGGGGGTATTTGATCAAGTCAACAAGGATACATATAATATAGTTATAATATATCAATAGCCCACCTATCATAAACACGTGTGATTCATTTGCCCACTAGCATCCAACTCCCTGCTGCTGCTGCTAACGTGCTGAATTTGCTGCTGCGCGCTCAAGGCCGCTGACCGTTGCTATACGTGCTGAAGAAACACCCAACGCGCTGAAGAAATGCTCAACTCATTCCCCATGAACAGCTCACACAAAGACCATCATAACTATATAATATAATACATATATGATTTAATGCCCTGACAAGACATTTAATGAAACAGGGCAAAGATGAACAACTCCAATGCATCTTGAGATACTACCAATTCCATTAGATATATATCAATTATGGTGGTGCTCCCTTCGACACTCCAATACTTCAAGCACGATTACGCTCTAGCCACTCACCAACGTCCAACGCTCCAAGCCTTCAGCGGCGTTGCAACGTCCTAGCCCATGACAATGCTCAGGGCCCCTACGCACAAGGTCCAAAACGAAGGCTTTCCCATCAACACATAAAGGATTCTAACCACGGCGAAGGCGCTAATAATAATTTTACCCGTTAACAATTATCGGGTAATTTTGACCGTCAACAATACCCCCAGTGTGGTGTATTAATGCGCACAGAGTATTGATGCACCACACTTAAAGCAACCTAGAAGCCTTCGCCGCACGTCCTAGGACATACCATGTTAGCCCGACACGGATTCTACAGCGTTTAGGCAGCTAGTGCAAGAACTGCATCCTTTGTTGAGACATTTTAACAAACAAGTGATGGGCACGCATCAGGCTAAAGATTAACCACACTTAAAGCAACCTTGTAATCACACAATCACAGAAAAACGTGGCGACATAGGCATGAAATACGACAATTATTTTGTGTGGTGAAAATTAAAAGTAAGCTGACCTAAAGATTAAGCCCGCATTTTGACGTTCGGCGTTGAGGACGTAGTCGTCCAAACTGAAAAAAACGTACCAATCGTCCTACAGTGAGAACGCTACGTGCTGAGCATCTTTTTTTTTTTTTTACTCCTGTTATCAGCATGAACTCGCTCTTTTTGCAAAACGTCCCAGCTACCATGAGATGAAAGAGATAGCAAAACATCCCAGCTCTTTTTAATTTCTTATACCTTTGTTGTTGAGGACGTGGGAATCATCCTTGCCTCTGGTAATTTCCGTTGCTATGTTACCGAGCGGAGTGAACGCCCCAATCCGTTTCCAGGACGCTAACACCCACAACCCAAAACAACCACACTTGATTTGTTTGTTCGCCAGATTCATGGCCAAGCCGTTTTTTTTTTTTGGTTGGAACGGAGGACTCCCACCTCCAGCCGTACCCCCTATATCAGGAGGCCGACATATAGTTTGTCTATCGCTCGCACGCCAAATGCTCGATGAAATGCCATAGAGAGTTGAAAGACCAACTGGTGGCCGAGAAGTTCGTGAGATGCCATGGGACTACAGGCCATTTGCGGCCGCGGTCTATTTTTGGAAGACAACGACCAATTGTCGCAGGTTTCTTGCCGTTTGATGCCTTGCGTGGGCTCGAACGTGAAAGAAGAAGGGGACGATGGCGGCCATGATCGAAGAAAGACTCAAACAAACCTGTGGTTTTCTGAGTGCATCACGCCATCATGAAACAGAGATTCAGAATCGCCGAGGTCCATCGCAGACATCAATTTGTGCTCGTCTATGTCAGCACGAACGGAGGTTTTTTTTTCCCTTTAATATTGGCCGAACAGTCGCGGCCCAGTTTTTCGGATGCTCAAGCCTCTGTAAATTTTGGGAACAGAAAATCGTTCAAGCCCCTTCTATCATTTTTTTTTTTTTTGTTTTTGTTTTTTGGTTTTTGTCTTCGGCCAAAACGAGGCCCTTTTGCCAACCTATTTCTTTAATATTGAAGGCCACATGTAGGTGGCCAATGATATACAGGCTATGTGGAACGTAGCCATAAGGCCAAGGCATATCCTGGCCATGCACAACGTACCCCCCAAGTACAGTGGATCGGGAGGGCGAGACGGTGGCCACTCAAAGGAGTGTACACGCCGTGGCCGAAGCACGTGATCTCCCCTCAAGACCGTTGAACAGCTTACCCACCAATAAAAAATAAAGAGAGTACTAACCTTTCTGTGCGGGCTCATACGCGCGTCGTACTGCCTTTCTCCGATCAGCGTTGGCGTGAACAACGAGCCTGTTTGTTGTCGCCACCGATGAGAGTGGTGTCTCGTTTGTCGTTGGACCGTGCACCGACCCCCCAAGCAAGGAACCACTGCCGAAGGCGGATACCACATTCACCACAATATGACTCCCTAAGTCTCCATCAGGACATTCAACGTCCTGCTCGGCCGGTTCACAACAGTCTGTCATTTTGAACTCTTCCGGAATGATTATGGGTCCTAAAGCCACAAATTGTGGAGGGATGAATTCTTCTTGTTCACTCTCGTGCTCGGCATGCTCCTGCTGGAAACGCTCTTCGTTACGTCGGTGTATCTCTTCAAGTTCCAACTGGATGCGTTGACGCTCCTCCTCGAACCGCACAAGATGTTCAGCCCACTGCCGTTTTTGCTTGGCCCGAGCTAGTGCTTCAGCGACGAGATGCTCCTCCCAAGCCAGATGTTCTTCGGGCCATCAACATGAGGTCTCCTCCACATACACTTCCACCATGGGGGTGGCTGGCCACTCTGGGTTGGCCGGTCATGGGCTAAGTGGCGATGAGTACATCTCTTCACACCACCAGTCTAGGTTTGTCGGCCATAGGTTGACCGACGTCATCGGATAATACTCGAACTCCACTCCTTGCTCGCACCTAGGTCCCACTAGGCGTGCCATTTGTTTACACCCGAAAAGTCCGTCGGACCGGAAATTGAGTGAAAAATAAAAGGTTGGGCTCTTGGAGGGTAAGTCTTACCCCCCCGAGTTCGCGGTGCGAATCAGAAAAATTAAAATACATTAAAATCTAGTAAAGCGAAGTAGAAGAGAAGAGAAGTAGACTGTAAATGAAGAAATAAAGAACTGGAATTTAGAGGTGCAGGAAATTAAAGGAAAAGCCAAAAAGGTGCTTGGAAATGAAAAATTGGAAGGTAAATGACAACAATTGAAAAAAGTAAAAGTTTCATTGATTTGGTTGATCCTCCCTGATATTACACTGATCGATCTTATTTATACCAAACTAAAGACAGTTACACAAAAACTAACCCACTACCATAAGTAACTGTCTACCACTACGTCAACTGCTCTCCACTTCCTTGATGTTGTGGCTCAAGTAACCGCACGACTCTATCTTCATGGCTTGACTGCTGCTGGCTTCGTGCTACCACTGTTGCTGTTACGTACCAACGCCTAACACATCTAACCAATTGCGCTATACACACCCCTCAGCCTGCTGCCTAACGTGCATAGGCTGCACGTGCTGCGTGCTGTGCTCCAAACTTCATCCAGTGGGGCACCCACTAGCTAGTTGATATCCATTCCCAGTATATTCATATAAATAGTACTAGTAGCCCACTTGGCATAGATTATATATATAGTTTTTTCACTAATCAGCATGACCCACGTGCAATAGGTATATTTCTAGCTCTACATGGGCATATAGTACATGCTTCTTGCACACCCAAACACGTTTCAACGTGCCACAACCGCACCATGCACGCACAACGCTCCACGCAAGAGCGGAGGGAACTAGAAATGCTCCATGCACGCACCACGCTCAGGTCGAAGGCAAGACATCAATATCGCTCCGAGCACACCAATCACAACCTACGCCCGATGACGAAGACTTTAATATTTTCACCCGTCAACAGCCACCAAAAACCCGATAACCTCAATTACTCTAGGTTGCACAAGATGATGTCAATTACTCTAGATCACCTCAATGCTTGATGACCTCAATTACTTTAGGCCACCGAAACTCGATAACTTCAATTACTCTTGTTACTCATACCCGATAACTTCAATTACTTTAGGTTATCCAAGATTATCGCAATTACTCTAGATCACGTAAATTCTATGACCTCAATTATTCTAGGTCACCCACATTTGATATAACCTCAATTACTTTAGGTTATCCAAACTAGATGATCAAACATATCCCTCCTATAAGTAGTGTAAATTGTACACAACATTAATTAATTCTCTGTGTAGAATTTAATCAAGTAAATGAGTCAAGTTATACAAAAGATTCTACTATAGTAAGCTTTCTTGGAATCAATAATCAAGATTTGCCCGAGTTTTAAATGATGTCTATCAGTTTATTTCTTGATCATTCAACCGTAAACAATTCTGCTACGGAGATGTGTTAGTCATGTATTGGATTATATTCCGTCAATAAATTTATTATTTTAGAGTTTTTGAGTTAATTTTTATATATGTAGTTGTCCTATATATTTTACTTAATTAATTCTCTCTAGCTTTCCATAAACGAAAAGCATATAAAGATTTGAACCATAAGTTTCCTTCATGGTTTTATGCCATTAAATATGGGAACGTTACAACCTTTTGTATCTATTTAATTAATCCTTGATGAAAACCACAAATTAAATGCACTTGGTAAAGTTAAACGCAATTTATGTCATTGCAAGCATCACAACATTGGACGTTGTTGAGCTCAAAATTGGAGTTATTCTCTCATTATAATGCAAAAAAATTTAACTCCGCACGTGGCAAGATGGACGCCCCAGTTCAACACACGAGTCAAAAAACGTTTAGCTTGTTACGTTGAATCATCGTAAATCTATGATATTTTATGATTATGATAGCTTATGTTATCTTTATATTTTTAGACAGATTGGTTCCTATCTTACTGTATGTCTTTGAACTTATATATATACCCCTATTAATGTGGAGTGTATTGAATTGTTTTGAATAGAATTGAATCCAATGAATTAATTGAGGTTTTATTTTCTACTTGATATAGAGTTTCAATCTTATTTTCTTTTACTTGATATGAGACCCAACGGTTCGGTTAGACCCGCACAACGTCTAGCATAAATTGGGTTGGTCTCTCATACTCCTTCTACGTGGTCTGAAAAAAATCGTAGAGAGCACCTTGTAGAACCCCGGAAGAACAAACTCCGAAGAACAATACCCCAAAGAAGACAATCAAATCAAGTAGAAAATAAAACTTCAATTTAAATTGTAATAATATTTTTCTTTCCCGATCAAAAGAAGAAAAAAAAAAAGAAAAGAAGAAGATTACCAAAGCGCACCTGAAGCGCAAGCTTCTCGAAGCGTACCTTGAAGTGCAAAATGTGCCCGAAGTGCCCCTCAAAGAATACCCCTAAGAACACCATAACCAATGCTATATATATGTTCACCAAGTATACTACTTCGTTTAGTCTTATCCAAGCTGATGTACCGGTAAATTTCTCCGCACAAATGGACAAGGAGACCGAACTATGCAAGAATTTCCTCATCACACTCATTTGCTGACTTAAGCATCGGAGTGGTCTCCCCGTGTTCACATCTCGGAATACCCTTTGATGTGTTTATTCATCTGTTTCAGGCACTCCCCAACAAGTTGGAACTACCTCCCTCCTCTCATCATTTCTCCCTTGAGTCAACCGCATTCTCTTCCGGCCGAACCATCCTTGAGCCCGATTCTCGTGACTTTAGTGTTGACCTGAGATTTTCTAGATGCAACACAAGCATAATCGCACTTGCACATCATGCTCTACCCTATAAGGGTACCTCATTATCGACTCAGCAAGCTGCTTTTGTTAAGCATGAGTATTATAGTATTTTAGCTATAGTACTTTACCCATTGCCTATATAAGGCTAATGATGTATAGTTATTCATAAGATCAATAAACAATGTAGTCATTACATGACTATTTGCTTTCTCTCTACTCCATCTTCTCCTCCCTCCATCTTCTACTATCAATTTTATTGCTTAGGTTTTCATGATATCAGAGCTCATGGGAGATCCATGGTGTTTTTCCTGTTAGTTATCATTTTCTTTCCATTCTATAATAAAATCGCTAATTTCTAACCTCCACTTGCAATTCCGAAGCCAAATTCCACAAACTCTTCGGTCCTCGTTGTTCGATTGAGTTGGTTTGGTTTTCTGGTGAATCCATTTGATTTCGGTGGTGAACTGAAACTTCAAAACGTCTGGATCTCTTGAGTTCTTCGTTCAATGTTCTAAAGTGGTGGCGCATCGTGTTCTCCTCTTCAATCCCTCGATCCAGATTCTGTAGGTTGATGTGTTGAGGTCGTGTTTGTTGATGCGTTGAGGTTCTCTGGTGGTTCGATTACTCCATCGGTTGATTGATTTGGTTGTTCAATTTTGTTCATCGACATTGTTTATTCCTCGTGTTCGTTGTTCCCCGGAGTTCTTTGTGATTTCAAGAAAATCTAGTTTGTTCTTCGGTTGATTGATTGCTCAGTGTGCAGCTTGGTTTGATGCTTGTTCTCAGTTGGAGAAACAGCCGATTCACGAGCTCTATTTGCCTCGGGTTAATCACCATTGATCATATTCACCAGATCTGATATTTGATTCCAAATTTTCTTTGCAGTATGATTTCTTTGTTTGATTGATTCAACTGTTTGACACCATCTCGAGTAACGTTTTGATGATGATTTGTGCTATAGTCATGCATTGAATGTTTTTGGTGAGTTTCATTGCCGTATTTGAGTCGTCGGAATCTAGAATTTGTCACTATAAAAAACAGGCAATTACCGACGACAAATATCTTTCGGTAATCCGTCAGTACGGCCTCATCCGTCGGTAATCCGACGGAAATTTGCCAACTGATTTGTAGCAACAGATTTATGTGTCCGTCGGTAATATTGTCAGTATATACCTACAGATTACCAACATATTATTTTTTCCGTCGGTAATTACATATCCTAGAATACGTCGGTAATTTGTCGGTGTCCATCGGCGATCCATCGGTAATCCATCGGTAACTTCTGCAAAATTCTGCAGAATTCATTTAAAATTGAAACAAACTCACCTGCATAAGAAATAAGCACAAATTTGCATAAACAAACCCACATCCACAATCACAACACCATCCACAACCACAAAATACAACCACAACATCATCCACAAAGCTCCGTCAACCACAAATCATAAATAAATTATCAAAATGCAAAGAATATGAAGAAAATATCAACAAATTTATATTACAAAACATAAATGTATGAAAATGTATCAATCATCCCTAATAATGTATCCAAATGTATCATGCATGACACTCCTCCTCCTCCTCCTCCTCCTCCTCCTCATCATCATCATCATCATCATCATCATCAACTCTATCATCGAGGGCGGAGGTATGACTAGGGGGAGGGGGGGGTCGAGTATCTGGCGGCAGCAGAAATCTCCAATCAAAAGGAGGGATTGAAGAGATAATATCGTGGCTCTGATAGCTCTGCCGCATGTTCTCCTCATACTGATGAGCAACCGAATTCAGAAGGTTGCTCACCATCAAATTCACTTGCTCTATCGGCCCAGAGGAGATAGATGACTGACCGGGCTGGGGCTGCTGGGTAGAGCTGTACGGTCCGGTGCAGGACCCAGAAGTAGACACAGATGGAAAAGTGTTGACTCCGAGTTCTCTCGCCTGCTCCTACGATCCAAACCCGTAGTATCTTCCCTTCCTTGGACCGCCCGTAGCCTCCCGCCACAGCTCCGCCTCTGAGGCCAGAGAAGGCTGGGAGAATGTTCCCTGACCCTCCTCCGGTGCAGGTGGCCGAAACTCTGTAAATCGATCCTACAAAAGAAAAAATTTATATTAATATATATATATATATATATATATATATATATATATATCGGACAGGCTAATTGACCTCCACTTTTACCTCCACTTTTTTCAAC